>JAUCBJ010004935.1:0-65114 GCA_032718475.1 Nemertoderma westbladi | reverse complement strand
GTTTGATTGTCCAACCAGCTTGGGAAAGTATCTGCCAATAGGATTTGAGTTGATTTTGATTTCGACCTATCACAGATCTACTGAACTGAATTTTCCTATCTGTATGCTCTTTCTCTGTGTTGGGTGGAAGCCTTTGTAAATAAGGTTATTCTTATCAGTTTTCAGTGTTGTTGGTCTTTCTTTCCTAAGCCAGGAGAGAACGGCTTGGAAATATTTTGTGCCTTTCTGTTTTAGTCGAACGCTAGTAGGCTTAATTATAAGGACATATATCCGTTATCAAACCAAACTGGCAATCCAAACGAACAATCCAAAACTTAACACACACTGAATCACTGTGCATACTTTTATATTGTTATACTGCTATTTACTGTCAGTTCTTCATAATATGGTTGATGAATTATTATATTTGGAATAACGATAAATAACCCCGAAACCCAATATTCTTGATATACCGAAGGTAAGAGAGAAAGGTTACATATAACGATTGTGACTTATGTTAAAGTGGTTTGAAGTGAATCTAATGTTATTTGATAGACCCTACATGAGTCGGTCCGTGTTCCTTTTATATATAACTAAAATCAGTGAAGATCGGCAGATCAGTGTGCAGTATTGTGCAGCATTGTGTATGAGTGAGCCTGATAACGAAGCATTTCCTAAAGAATGCGCCATATATGTGAATTATAACTAAGCCATATCGTTGTGAGTAGTTTAAGTCATAACTCTGTTTGTATAGATAGAGCGCCACGTCCTAAAGGAACTGTTAATATTTCCCGAAGGTGAATAATATTGTCAGAGATTATATAATACTGTCAGTCGAATAATACATTAAGCTTACATAGCAATAAGATTAAGCCGTCGAACCCAATCTCCCGGGTATATCCAGCGGGTGAATGATCGCGCACAGATTGGTTTCGACTAGTGTAGTGAATTAAATACTTGTCATAGGCTAAAAGTGATTTATTATCTAGAAGACATCCTAATTTGGCGGGTTAAACTGCCAAAGGTCTGAAAGCGCGAACAATAACGGATATAGCTTCTTTATTGCAGTAAGCAATAAAGTTGAAAGTACCGGTCAACCGGTAAACCTGAACGGTACATCTGTAGGTCAGTAGGCCCAACTGCCAGAACCGGTACTGCCGTAGGTCCGTAGGTCCAACTGCCAGAACCGGTACTTCTGTAGGTCCGTAGGCCTAACTGTCCTAACCGGTACTTCCCGTATAAGTACATTAGTATTATTCGATTTGATTGTTGTATACCGGTAGGCTGTTTAAGAGATTAGGGACTGTACACCCCTTGTTTCTTTTGGAGCTTACTTATTTCTGTCAGTTTTATTTTATTTGTAGGCCAGTATTGAACAGAAGGCGTGTAAGCCTGATCAGATTGTACAGACAATTTGTAGGCTGAGCTGTTGTCTGATTGCTGTTAGGTCTGAACGGATTGCAGTGTGTGTAGATCACCTGTCCGATAAAGAACGGTTAGGAAGTAGGGGCAGCAAATGCTGTAAGGTAAACCCCCAACTAAAGAATAAGTCGTACTACTGGGTTAGAACGCATACTACCTAATCATTTCGGAGTCTGCATGTCCTGTAGTTTATTTAGGCTTGAGAGTAGTCTGCCATCGTTTAGTCTGTACTTTGTTTGTGTAAGTCTGTACGGGTAGCGTATAATATTTATTTAGATAATTTGTAGGCTGGATAGTTGTCTGGCTGTTATTAGGTCTGAACGGATTGTAGTGTGTGTAGAGCCCTTGTCCGATAAAGAACGGTTAGGAAGTAGGGGCAGCCAATGCTGTAAGGTAAACCCCCAATTAAAGAATAAGTCGTACTACTGGGTTAGAACGCATACTACCTAATCATTTCGGAGTCTGCATATACCGTAGTTTGTTTAGGCTTGATAGTAGTCTGTCGGTATTTGGTCTGCATTTTGTTTGAGTAGTTTGTACGCGTAGCGTAATATTTATTATTCAGAGTTTATGCGATTATTCGCAACATTCATTCCCCAAGTTTGTTCCTACAATAATTGTGTTTGTTATACATACCGCTATAGTTAAATTAACCCCGGTACTACACGGGCTGCTTGGCGTAGGTAAAGACTGGTGATTTTGTGCACCGGTCACTCCAGCAGATGCCGTGGTTCTTTTAGCTGTTCAAGTATATTTAACTACTGATTATCTGTTGTACAAGTACTCGTACCTAATTTAGGGTTTAGTGTACAGTGCTTTCCGAAAGTAATTAGTGTAGGCATTATATTTGTGTTGTAAAGTGGTTGATAGGCACGTTCGATTAGCTCTATTAACTTCTAGGTAGGAACACTCCGTGATACATAACGTAGAACCTATAGCGATACGGCTATAGGTCGTCAGGCGGTGGTATTTTCCTATCTGGACAACGCAGTGTATTTACTACTACTTATTATTTTCAAATACCGTAGTACCCTGTCCGTTGTAATAACCAGATTTCTAACCCTTTGTTAGGCTGGTTTGTAGACTTCTTGTAAAATTACCCTGAAAATTCGTATTTTGTGTTTTTGTAAATTTTTGTGTTTATTTAGAGATTGTAATCTCACCCGAATTGTACGTAATTTGTAGTATTAAGTAACTTAGGTAAATTAGCATTATTTGTTTTAGTGTCCTATAAGTAACACTTCACTGAAAGCGTACCGCTTTGTGTAGTGATTACCCCCAGAAATAATAACATTTATTTCAAACATTGACAAAACCCATTAAAACGGGTATATATATATTATAAATCAAATCTAACGATTTATAAATAGTAGGCCTACCATACAACCATTAGGTCTCAATATCAGTTGGACTACTGCTCAAATAACGGTAATAAAGTAAGTAAAGTAACCAAGTAACCCTAAAATTCAGAAATTCAATTATTTAAAATAATTGATATACCGGTATTTACGATAGGCCTATTATCTTTATTTCTATAAATCTAGGCTGAAATTATACCGGTACTTGTAATTAATTCTATTCCAGAATTATATATACTACAAACTGTAAGCTGTATACCGGTATTCCCGATAGGCCTATTATATATTTATATATATTTGTGCTAAAATTATACCGGTATTCTGTGATAAACCTAGTCTGTAATAATACTTATATAGTTATATATACTATAAGTATACCGGTATTCTAATATATTATATATATATCACGCTACACTGAGTAGCAGTATCGGTAATTAATTACTAGGCTAGCAGTTAATACTGAATTACTAGACTTGCTCAGACTGTAATACAGCAGTAGACATTCAACTGTACACATAAACATGTCTGATACTAAGCAGAACCTGTCAGACAGTTTATTAGATGTAACTATCTGCGACTCAGATAGAGGCGTAGAACCGTCTAGTCGTAAGTTCAGTTCACCTCCCACTGTGAGGAAGGTCATCCCTCCAGTAGTAATAACAGAACCTAGGCTGGTCCAACATCGTAGGTCTATCATAGGCACTCGAGCTCAGGTCAAGCGGGACCAAGAAGCAGCGGAACAGCAACAACCCGCGAGCCAAGAACTTACTTCTCAACGGCCCAACAGCTCCAGTAGTGAGGATACTGTAGAACTGACACCAGAACGCGGAGCAAAGATGATGGATGCGGTTTATTCGGATCCCCTTCTCATCCTTCCTGCAGCCGTACTCACTAGGTTATTGATCGCTGTGGAAGAACACCAGATCGATTGGGCGAGAAGCCAGCGTTCAACTAGAGATAGTTATGCTGGATACACAAGGGAAGAACTGAAGTCCATGGTCGAGTCGCAATGGAACTTCCCCGGACCCGGACTCCCGTTTGATTTATCAGAAGCTGCCTGGGAAGACATACACCGGATGGGAGTAGCCAAGGAAACCATCGATCCAGCTGTGTGGAAGAGGTCCGCAGCCGGATACGCACAGGGATTCTTCAGCTCTATGGAGCGAGTAAAAGGACAACTGTTTCAACAACCACAAGGACCTCAAGAGCAGGGACAACTGCTTTATCAAGTTAGAGAAAGAATTCTACGAATCAGGTTAATATTATCGGCCTTTGAGGAGGCTTCTAAACGAAGGCAAGACACGTCGTTGCAAGTGGCCGTAAAGACTTGGTTTCAAAGGGTGAGTCTCCAGGTTCAAGGAACAGCTCAGTGGAAAGCTCAGCTGGAGGAGCGCTCAACCCATGGAGAATCAACAGACGCTACTTTTTCCCAAGTGGAAAGTGAAGCGACGGCAGAGAAACCGCATAAGAGGGATGCCATTGACATCTATCTGTCAGACTATCAACGTTTTTTAGGTGATGACGAGTTGAGGAGAAGGTTAGAGGGACTTAGCCCTAATAGTGAAGGAGCCCAGCGTGTGTTGGATGCAATAGATGTAGATAGGTTAGCGGCGAATCAAGCTAAATTCGATGAACAACTCCGCATCGCTAGAGAAAAGGAAGAACAAGTAAGGAAAAAACGTATAGAAGACAGAAAGATAGCAGCCGTGGCAGAGGCAGAAAGAAAAGCGACCTTAGCAGAAGCAGTGGCAGAGGCAAAAGCGGCAGCAGCAGAAGCCGAGGCAAAGGCAAAAGCGGCAGCAGCAGAAGCCGAGGCAAAGGCAAAAGCGGCAGTGGCAGAGGCAAAAGCGGCAGCGGTGGCGGAAGCAGAACGGAGAGCGGCTGAAGAGATCACCCAACTGGAGTTGGAAAATCTTCAAGAGAATCAAGACTGCATAAATAAACAGTTAACAGCTAGCAATATGCAGATGATGAATCGATCTACTCCCAAAAGACAAGGTTATACATCATCTGAGGAAGGCGATACCACCGATACTGAAGGCAAAGGAAATAGATCTCGTCTAAGCAGACGTAAAAGAACATTCCACCGTCAGAAATTGCCTGATTTGCCTCCAGCTGTTAGAAGGCAACTAAATAACACCAACTTAGGCAGTACAGAACCCACAGACCAAATAATTAAAATAGAAAGACTCCCTACTATAGTAGATGAGCCTGAAATAATTAGGCCTGTTCTCGAAATCACCCCTTCGGTGATAGACACACCTGTACTCCCTGAAGTTACCTCTAAATTCCCTCTGCATAGCACTAAGCTACCTGTGCCCCGTAGAACTGCCCAGGAGACAGTTCAGGTCCTGGACCCCGAGCGAAATATTCATAATTTGTCGCCCGTTGTCCCTCGTCCGCCCGCTACAACGTTGGCGACTCCCGCTTCGGCGGTCGAATGGGTGGATGAGAGACGGCGGGGGATGGATCTCCTGCTCGGGCAGATGCAAGAGACTGTTCAGCAATTCAAGGGCACAGTAAGGGAAAGTAGACTGGAGTTGCAAGAAGTGCAGCAAAGTATCGCGCTAGAACGCGATAAATTAGTAAATACACAAAGGGGTATACCACCACCCCCTGTAACAATGTGTCAACCTGTTAGGTCTGAAGTATCTCATGCGCAAGGTGTGGAGCCTACACGCATCTATACTGCTAGCAAAGTAGAAACTCCTATAGTGAACCCTATTAAGGGTAATTATAGACCTGTTGATAATGACATTCCCTATAGACCTGATCATAATCCGAGAAATTTATATACCGATAACTCGATATTAAATAACACGATGGCCCAAGAAAGTTTTACGCGTCAAATGGCTAGAACCGAAGCCCGGCAAGCAGTAAAGGTGGGAGAGATCGTCAAGTTCAATGGAGATGAGATGAAATGGTTACCTTTTAATGAATATTACAAAGATAACATACAGAACTCTGTACTATCTAATGGAGAAAAACTTAGATACCTCATCGAGTGCTTGGAAGGATCTCCCAAGTTAATGGCGTTAAAGTTTATTGGACATCCAGACGGATTAAGACAAGTTTGGGATACACTAAACATCAGGTATGGTAATAGGAATAACATCGCTGGGTATTTGTATGCAAAGTTAGTAGCGCCCCGAAAGTTTATTAGCAGCGGAATTATAGAGTTTTCCGATGAGATTCCGGAGATCTGTAGACAATTAGATTGGCTAGGTAAGTCTCATGAGTATCAGAATGCTATGGTTATTAGAGCAGTGGCTTCTACTTTACCGAAGGGTGGAGTAGGTACACGCTGGGATAAGAAAGTGTTATATATGATGGAACAACAACGACGAGACCCTACCATGGCTGATCTCATGTCATTCCTAGATGGAGAAGTGAAATTACAGCTCCTGAAACTGTCCAGAGAGAAGACACCGGAAAACAAGGTAAGTGAAAAACCCGTCTCTAGGAGAAAGGTAACACCAGTGTGTTATACAGACGACGGCGAAAGCCAGACTTCTCAAGGAGAAGATAGCGGGAAAGACACTGATAGATCTTATTACGTGAATAAAATGCCTACAGCTCAGGTAAGTAAATTCAAGTCTCGAACAAATGACAGGAGAGAACAGGTAAGAAAAACTCCTCCTACGTCTCCCAAGAGAATTCAGGTGAGAAAGCCCGAAGAAAAAGCAAGTGTACACAATGTTACCCAAAATAAGGTAAGTAACATCAAACCGAAATGTGCGCTGTGCGACGGGACCCACCGTTTGAATATGTGTGATGAATTCCTGAAGAAATCATTATCGGAGAGACGAGAAGTCATGTGGGATAAGCGGTTATGTTATAATTGCCTCAGACAAGGACACCAACGGCGAACCTGTTTCTCTGACATAAGGTGTGCAAAGTGTGGTGCGAAACATCATATCTTGTTGCACGCTGAATTCGAGCGAAATAGGTAATAAATCAGGTAAGTGATTCCGAACTACATGTCCAATTCAGTGATGTGAACGACACTGATCAATCTGAGATGGAAGGATTCTATACGGACGAGTTCTCCGACGAAAACGAATCCTGTTATATGATAAATACCGCCGTGTATCGAGCACTCACATATGAAAAGGATACAGACAGCGACTTCACTCTAACTACTTCTGAACGACAACCATCTTGGAAAGAGCCATCTTCCAATGTAGGGATCCGAGAGTTTCCTGTGGTGCAGGTAAGGGTTCACGGACCTAAACGGAGTTATGTAGTGAACGCCCTCCTGGACTCCGGCAGCACAGGAACATTCATTGATAAAGAACTAGCCGAAGACATATTCGATGGACAACCCAAGTTCCGAACTAAGCTAAACATGTCAGGAATTATGCAAGTTTGGAAATCTACAATAACAGCGGATTATTATGTAGGAGCGTTGTCCACCCCCCAGGACGAACTAGGAGAATATAGCATAAGGTCAGTGAAAATGGTGGCTATAAAGAACTTCGCTACTACTCAAGCAGACCTTTATAATTGGGACGAGGATGAGAGCATCCAACATCTTAACATACCTCGATTCCAGACTGATTATCCTGGAGTGCAAATACTCATCGGCCAAAACGCGCATGAGGCGCTGGAGACATTAGAGAAACGGCCTGCTCAACCGCAGCCCCTACAGACCTATGCGGTAAGAACTAGAGTAGGTTGGTACTTTACTGGCCCTTCCCGTAGAACACTCAGAGAAAGACTACCGCAAGAGAGAGTCTGCCAGGTGAGTGAATGGGAAGATGATACTAGTGAGGGAGACGATTTAACTGAGGGAACTCCATACTCCTCAGATAACGACGACATTCACCAGCTTTTTGATGAGGAGAATACCATCGATCTCCTTAAGGAAAACGAGGCTTGGCAAAACCAAGTTAACTTATGTCAACTTCTCTATCCATCTGAACGAGAAGCTTATAACGACGAGTTAAATGACGTCATTGAGCGTTGCAATGCCAAGACTCGAGATGAACATGCTGTACGATTCTTTACGCAAGAGGCGGTAGAGCCCAATTCCTACGATAAAGCCTTATCGGTGGAAGAGGAAAGGGCCAAGCAGATCCAAGAGACAACTACACGTTTCCTCAAAGATCAAGGCAGGTATGAAGTCGGTTTACCTTTTCGCAAGAGAGAACCGAAGTTCATCAATAACAGACCTTTGGCGGAAAAAAGAATCGCGCAACTCCATCGACGCCTTACGGCTAATTCTTCAGCTAAAGCAATGTATCAAACACAGCTGGAAAAATTTATTAGTAAGGGATACGCGGAGAGCGTACCGGAAGAAACACCTGTGACTGAAAGAACGTATTACTTAACCCACCATTACGTTCCTAAACCCGGTAAACCACATGAAGTGAGAGTAGTGTTTGATGGCTCCGCTCTTTACATGGGTCAATCCCTTAACTCTGAATTGTTACCCGGACCCAACTTACTTCAATCTTTGTTGGGAATTCTTTTAAGATTGAGACAATATTCGATTGCTTTCGCCTCCGATATAGAAGGCATGTTCTTACAAGTCAAGGTGCTAGATAGGGATCGAGATAGTCTACGATTTCTGTGGTGGCCCGAAGGAGACCTCAACCAGAAACCGGTGGAGTACTGGATGACCATCCAGGCCTTCGGGATAATCTCAAGCCCTTCCAACGCCTGTTCGGTAGTGCGAACCACTGCAGAGGACAACCGAGAGGCATTCTCTAAGGAAGTGATCGACAACATCAAGAGAGACATATATATGGACGACAATCTGAAGTCCCTCCCATCAGTTGAGGAAGCCATTGAGGTCGCTAAAGGAACGGTAGAGTGCTTAAAAAGAGGTGGATTTCGATTAACCAAATTCACCAGCAACTCCCGTGAGTTTCTGGAGTCGATCCCTGCGGAAGATCGAGGAGCGAAAGATCTCGATTTGATCAAAGATGATCTGCCAGAAACCAAGACACTCGGCTTGAAATGGGACACAGAGCGAGATATCCTGTTTTTCCAGCTAAAACAGCGAGATAATCCAGTTCGAACCAAACGGATTTGCTTAAGTATACTGAGCACTTATTTCGATCCATTGGGATTTATTAGCCCAGTTATATTGATTGCTCGTAGTTTGGTACAACAAATGTGGCTTGAAAACCACTCATGGGACGATCCACTTAAGGGAGAATTATTGAAGAAGTGGATGAAATGGGAAGATTCTCTGCCAGCTATCGAGGATTTTATAATTTCCCGTTCATATTTTGGTCATGTTCTCCCTACGTATTCCTATCAACTCCATGTGTTTGGAGACGCCAGCGATATGGGAATAGGTATAGTAGCCTATCTAAGGGTGGAAACTCCGGATGGAATCAAAGTCGCCTTGGTTACTTCTAAGGCATTAATCAACAACAAGTTGAAAGTTCCTCGAGCGGAGTTAAAAGCGGCTCTATACGCTACAGCCATCGGCCGGAATGTAACAGAACAGATTGACTATCCATTAGAGAAAACTGTCTATTGGACCGACGCTTTACTCGTGTTAGAGTATATAACCAATGAAGTCTGTCAGTTCAGCGTCTTCGTTACCAACAGAGTAGCCATCATACTTAGTCGCACGACGATGGACCAATGGAGACATTGCCCCGGAACGATTAATCCAGCAGACATCGCTTCCCGAGGAGCGACTCCAAAGGAATTGGTAAATACTCCCGAATGGTTAGGAGGACCTGACTTTCTCTACAGAGAAGAAGAAGAATGGCCTCCCCATCTCACAACAGCAGAGATCAGACAGGCCAAGGGAGCGGAGAAAGTTAAACCCAAAACTCGAGCGAGTAAATCGAAGTTGTTTAAACCTGCGGTTGATCTATCTGTATTATTTACTTCCGGAGAGGATGCTTTGGATCCGAAACCCACCACTACGACTAAAGAAGTCTTGGAAATCCGTGACAAGGATTGGAAATCTGGAATACCAGATATCGCGCAAGGACTCTCACCCCTCTTGCAGAGAGCGATACGTCACTACAGCTCCTGGAATCGGCTCTGTAAAGCTGTCACCTATTTAAAACGATGTTTTCATCATCGTTACTCCGGGGCAAAGACCAATAGTGATGATGCTCCATCAACATCTGCACGAGTCCATGTTGTTAAAGACCTTCCCCAATACAAGATATCCGACAGGTTTCTAAAGGAGAAGATCAGTTACCAGGAGCATGATGAAACCAACAAACAGATGCTGAGACTCCTACAATGCTATGAGGATCCCGATAAGTATTTCCTGTTGTTAAGAAATCCGCAGATGCGCTTAAGAGATCGCTTCTCTAGTACCATGATAGATGGGTTAATACGTGTTGGAGGCAGGCTTACCAACGCCCCATTATGTTCCCCATACTCATTAGAAATCTTGACATACAAATCAAGATGATTGTAGATGTTCATAGCAAACTGTACCATGCTGGTAGAGAACGAGTTCTGAGCGAAATTCGAACTCGCTACTATTTTTATAAACCCCGTAGGGCTCTGAACCAAGTTCTTAGGAACTGCATACCCTGTAGGAAAGCATTCAGTAGGCCTTTAACACAGCGAGAGGCAGAATTACCTAGGGAAAGAGTAAGCTTCTATGAACCACCCTTTACTAATACCGGTGTGGATTTATTTGGCCCTATTGAAGTATATCGTGCCCGGACTATAGTCAAGAGATGGTGTGTCATCTTCGTTTGTATGACTTGTAGAGCTATCCATCTCGATATGGTAAACGATCTATCCACCAACAGCTTTGTGTTGAGTTTACGACGACAGATTGCTCGCTTCGGAACCAGTAACACGATGAGATCGGATAAGGGAACGAACTTCATTGGCGCCAACAACGAAATTCAAGCTTACGTAAAGGACTGGAACAAAAGACAGGTGGACGATCAGCTAAAGATAACAGCGTCTAGCTGGACCTTCAACGCCGCCGACGCCCCTTGGTGGGGAGGAAGTTGGGAGAGATTGATTAGGAGCGTGAAGACTGCGTTCCACTTTATTGTGCCTTGTCGCGCTTATCTCACCGACGAACTATTGCGGACGTTAATGGAGGAAATCGCCGCCTATCTCAACGAAAGACCGCTTATGCCAGTCTCTTCAAATCCTGATTCCCTGGAAGCGCTAACACCCGCGCACTTTCTACTGAAGAAACCCGTAGCCATGCGACCTAGAATACCTGACCTGACCTTTAAGATGCCTATAAGTGTCCTTTAAGATGCGTCTTAAGAAAGTCATGGGCTGTCCACTATGCTTATTTACTCCATGAGGCTGCCAAAGTACAAGATTATGCACTGGCTGGTCCTCACGGCGAAAGCAATGTCCTGCAAAGCGGATGCGATTTTGTTCTAGTGTCAAGCTTGGAGGAACCAATGAGACACCTCCAATGTTATATAGTGTCTGGTTGGAGATGTGTGCATTGTACTTGACACAATGAACCCGGCGTATCATTCTTGTGAATGTGCCATCCAGAGATTTGGTGTCCTCAGCAGTTAGAGCCCAGCATGGACTCCCGTAGAGGAGTACTGGTACTACTGCTGCTCTAAATAATCAGACCTTAAGTTTCCGATTAATCCTCGGTGACTTCCAAATCCTGGAAAGCCTATTCAAGGCTGCCCATGCCTTTCGCTTACGTATTCGAAGGTCCTCACCTGACTTCCGGATCCATGATTCCAGGTAACAGAAGTCATCCACATGCTCAAGCATACCATCTTTTGAGCTTATGCTCATCCGATTAGAGACTTGCTGAGGACTTTCAAAATTAACTGTCAGAATTTTGGTCTTTCTAGAGTTAATAAAAAGACCAACACTAGAAGCAGCATGTTCTAATGAGCTGAGGAGCCGTTGGGTTCCCTCTAGTGATTCTGAGAGTACTCCTAAGTCATCAGCAAAGTCTAGATCAGTTAGGTACTTGGCAGGATTTCCTCGACTTCTGGAGCCAGTAGGTGGAGTTATCATCACCCCATCATCATTATGATGATCTAAGGACATGCGTAGAACATAGTCAGCAACAATTATGAACAAGAATGGTGCAAGTGTGTCTCCCTGGAGGAAACCCCATAACACTTCAAATGGTTCTGTGTCACCGTCAACAGTAGACACAAATGTTGTCGAACCATCGTATACTGATCTGATTGCTGCAATGATTTCATCAAGAATCCCATATAATGAAAGTATACTGAACATACGTGAGCGAGAGAATGAATCAAAGGCCTTGAAGAAGTCAACAAAGATAACAGCCAGATGCCTGTCTTTCTTTTTTGATAACTTTTCAATTATCCTTCTAAGTGCCAAAATGGGCTCCATGGTCCCATGACCTTTACGGAACCCATTCTGATTTCCACGGCGCAGTCTCTCAATGGGATCCCTGATGCGATTTAATATAATTCTATTGTATAGCTTTGCAGCAATCGAGATCAATGAGATTCCCCGAAAAGAACTCCCCAAAAGAATTCCCCAAGAAGATTGCCCTTCTTGGGAACTGGCACCAACTTATTTGTTTTCATTTCTTGTGGGACTCTTGTCGTTCGGTACATGTCTACTATATGGGATCGATGAGCTTTAAACACTCAGGTATTTTAAAGACCTCAGGGGGAACACCATCTACTCCACTGGCACGATTGGTCTTAATGCTCTTTGCAGCAGCCTTCACTTCTGCAAAGGAGATATCACCAATGGGAATATCTGGGAGTACAGACTCAGACACTTTTACTTCTATAAAGTTATCAGGCAATACCCTGTCATTATTGAGGAACTTCTCAAAGTGGGCCTTCCAACCATTGAGGCGATCGGCAGGTGATTCAGCCTTAACCTTGGTGGTTGGTGGTTGGTTGGCTTTTTTGACCAGCAAGCAAGTTGATCGATCTCCATGCCTGGGATGATTGCGTGCTGTCGTCAGCATCATTGATGGCATCAACCTGTTGGTTTATTAGCTCCTGTAAATTAACAGAGTGCTGCCTGTTCAGGGACCTAGATGTAGCCTTAACTGCATTCTTGGCCGCTGTAGTCTGTTTGAGTCGGGACTCTTTCTGCGCCTTGTAGATGTCATTTCGGCTAAATCAGTGATAGTTATAAACGGATGTAGGACAATTCGGTCCCGGACAATTCGGTCCCGGACAATTCGGTCCGGACAATTCGGTCCCGGACAATTCGGTCCCGGACAATTCGGTCCCAAAACACTAAATAAATGGGACCGAATTGTCCGGGACCGAATTGTCCGGGACCGAATTGTCGTAGGACCGAATTGTCTGGGACCGAATTGTCCGGTTCCTGATAGCAACGTTTTAGTGCTTTTTTGATATTGGTGAATGTTCTAGAACATTAGTAGAGATATTTGTTATGCTAGCTAGTGTTATTTACTTGCTAGAATTTTTTGAAATTTAAAAATACTGTATTTTTTATATTTTTGTTATTGGTAGTGTTCGAGAACATTATTATATATTATTTATTAAGGTGTAGCTACTGTAGTGTTTTTTTTTTACTAGCTGGCATTTCCTTGAAATTATAAAAACACTTGTGAAAACATTGATATTTCAGAATTAGGCCTAAACTGTAGCTGATTATATTAATTACCAAAAATATTGATGATATTATAACAGTCCCTGAATGAGATCCAGCTATTATCTAGAATAATAATTTAGGCTTGTTAACCAACCAACAACACATACAGTATACTTACGCAGTATATAAAAAATATCAGTTTTAAAAATAAACATTTTAAATACATACTATTACTAGCTAGTAAATAATTCACAAGCTCCATAAAAACACCATAGCTACCATAAATAATAATGCTAAAAAAAAAGTAAATTTTTTTTATTTTTAAAAAAATACTAGCTAATAAAAAAAATACTAGCTACCTACCATATAATAATATATATTAAGTTTCTAGAAAATTCACCATTATATAATACCAATTAAATTTGGTCCCGGACAATTCGGTCCTGGACAATTCGGTCCCGGACATTTCGGTCCCGGACAATTCGGTCCCGGACAATTCGGTCCCGGACAATTCGGTCCCGGACAATTCGGTCCCATTAATATGCATGTTTTGGGACCGAATTGTCCGGGACCGAATTGTCCGGACCGAATTTTCCGGGACTGAATTGTCCTGCTTCCGTTATAAACTTGTCAGTGAGATTGCCACATATAATTTGAACTTAAAGATGAATGACAATGCAACTAACCCTAACCAAAATACTAAACCTAACCTACCAAATTTAGTTGGTCCTGTAAAGCCCCTTACTACTGCGTAATGTATACATGTAACTGTCTGTCATATAAATTCCACTGGAGGTCCGGCCTATAGTACAGTGCACAGCACACTGCAGAGTAGTTATGAGGCGGGTGGGGGGGGGGGGGGGGGGGGTTATTTATAGATATAATTAATAGGCCTCCAACAAATACGGCTGTACGGGCTTTATTAATACGCCATTCCAGCATTCCAATATTGCGATACGTAACGTAACACAAAGTTTTAATAAAGTTTTAACAAAGTTTTTCTTTCCCTTTCTCAAAATTGGCCTCAAAAATGAAAAAAATGGCGCAAAACATTGCTCTGCTACTGCCAGTGTACGAACACCCCTAAATGGAGTAAAAAAACAAATAGAGGCCAACATATTGCCTAATACTGTAAGTAAAACAGAAGAGTAGCAGGCGCACGACAATAACAATAATTTGTTTGTATCATTTGTTTGTATTGTAGCCTTACCCTAAGTACCCTAGTACCCTAGTACAGCGTGGCTCCTACTTGCTGTATTATTACCTCCAGTCAGTTCAATATTATATTAGGCTTATGCAAAATTACCATTTAAGTACGATGTAGGCCTAATGTAATACATACTAGATAGTCAGATTAGACCTGGAACTGTAGTGCACCCATAAAACCGTTATAGTAGCGTACCATGTAAGCGTAAGGGACTGAATGGGAGCTTTGCAGTAGGCCTACGAACCAGCCAGAGCCAGGAAGGGGTTAATGGCAGGCCTACAAATAGTATATTCAGAGTATAAAAACTAATAAAAATAGGAATTACAATTTTGAGGATATTTACTGAAATATATGTGATCTTCATGAATTTTTTTATAGTGTCTTAATATCAGAGATTGATATGAAGTTATTATGTCTGTTATGATTATTCCAGTTGAAGTTCTTCCATCTAAATGCACGCTTACCCTACTTCCTTTGATATTTCTACTTTTTGTCCCGCACTTTACGTAAAGTGCGGGACACCTGTTTACCACATAACACGAAACACCACAAAAAAACTAAGTACCCCAGATTAATGATACATATATTTGTGCTTTACAAACGACATAACATCATTCTATTATAATATGTCTATCCTGTACAAACAAAATATGGTGTTCATCGTAAAGTGCGGGACATTATGATGTAAGCAGATTATGAGCACTGAATTTTTAGACACAACGTTGTTTTAATTGACAGCAAATGATTTCATTGGAAAATATGATTGTTTTGCTTCGAAAAGTACTCTATTACGTTGCCTTCTGCATAAAGCTACTCATAAAACGCGGTTGTCATATTATGCACTCAGTTAACTGTATTTTTGCAGTTTGAGAGGTAAGGGCGAATAACACCAGATTTCAGAAAGTTAACGAATTTTGATGCGGTTTTTTGCATTAAATTCGTAAACCGCATCATACTGTATATTGGTTCTGAAAATTGATATGAGAAGCAATAATTCACTTTTTTCAAAATTGGCACTGCGGTTGACATTTGCATGGAATGACCCATACATGAAAATACTGGTTATTGATTAGCAGACATGAAGTTTCAGGCTGTCAGGTAATGCTGTAGTGTTGGCAACGCACAGGCAGGGTAAATCTTTTCGACCTAGGCCTAGTTCGTAACATTGGGTCATACATCACCCGTTTCAGAGTTTTAACATTAACTACGCGTAGGTGCTACATGGAGGTGCTACATAGGTAAAGCGTAGGTGCTACCCATAACTATGCCTATATGACGATTATCATTAAGTGGTCTAGGTGGGATAAATATTTCTCCATTTGACGCAACACCGCCGCGGCCGCTATGAGGGAGGTGAATACCGCGGCCGCTCCTAAAGCCGCAGGCCATCGCTAACTATATAGGTTAACTTGGGATTCTGGGGGACTTTTCGATGAAGGAACAGACCAATTTTTTTTATTTTCGCACCAGGGGAGCGACTCGGAATTCTAAGATATTAGCCACTCTAACATTAGCAAATCTATCCCCTCGACGGACACGGCGGACAAAAAACCGTCATTTTTTTGACAATTTTAAAAATTTTTTGAAAGGCGCTCTACAGTGGCTAAAAAAAACCCTAGGTTATTGCTTAACCGACGCCGGGATACGATATAAGGGATTAATTAGTGAATTCGTTTTTATTTTCAAAAAAGATTACAACGCCTTTTTCCCGAAATTGTCCGTCAAAGTTGAAAAAACGGACAAAATGGCTTTGCGGGATCCGCTCTGACTCGGCTAATATTAATCGTACGGGGACGAAAGTAACGCGGTTGAAAAGGGGAAGAGTGGTACTACCTTCGTATCGAATGGGGGTAAGATATTTATTAATATTTTGGGTGGAAAAAGGGGCCGTAACTTTGTCCGTTTTTTCCATCTTTTTTACATAATTATTATTTCCAAAATTTTTAATTCGACAACGCTAGTAGGAATCTGCCAATTCTTTTTCGGAAAGCGTAGAAGACCACAGGGGCTACATTCCTATCGAATGGGGGTACAAAAAATATGTAGGCAAAGGGGTCCAAAAAGGGCCAGAAAATAATAAAAAGTTTATAACTAACAACTTTTTTATTTTTGACTCTTGAAGGTTAAAGTACATTTTATACGGTTAATATCGATACGGGGAATCGAAATATTCGATTGGTTTTGCCCCGCAAACGATATTTAAAAAATTAGGGCCCAAATTATAATTTTACGCTTCAAACTCGCTTCGCGGGAACTCGTCTAGCTCGAAAAATACATAAGGTCTGGGAGACTTATTTAAACAGTCTTATAAAGCGTCAAATTATCTATCTTTCAACGGTAGTTACAGCGCCATAGCTATTATATAACTGAAGCGGCAGACGATCGTGTGAAATATACTACTTATAAAAAAGGGACGAAAAAATTTTTTTTTAATAAATCGCCATTACATTATAATTTAACTTTTTGCGCCAAAAGTTCCTGTAAAATGTAGCAAATTAACTCCACTATCTTTTTTCTTAACATTTATAATTAAAATAACGAGTTATAAGGGTCGAAAAATATCGTGTAATTTTGGCCCTTTTTTTTCATTTTTTTTGGGTCCAAAAATACCCCCTCTCAAAAGATAGAAAAGAAAATTACGGCAAAGAATATACCAATTTTATTGAATTTGGAGCACCAGAACCGAAATTTAGTCAAAAATTAAAAATATTTTTTTTTGCAAAAAATTAAGAATGGTCATATTGGGTTTCGAACCCACGAACTTAAGTATCGTTAACGTGATTGATTACCACTAGACTACGTGACCAAGACAATTTGAAATTTCCGAGTGATTATATATAAAATTCAATAACTTCTGTTCTACTGGGCCGTTTGATCTGAAACTTCTTTCTTTGGATAGAGGATAGATTGTAGTGTGTGAAATATGATACAACTTTGGAAAAGACGCATGTGCACTTAGTGCATAATGCACTTAAAAAGTACACATTTTTTCGATATTTCAAACACTATTATTTCCAGTTCCATTCATCGTAGAATGTTATTTTTTGGATTAAAATGTAGTTTGGAGTGATTTCTAACTATAATGGTAACATTTGTTTAACTTTTTATGTATATAAAGTGACTTAAAATGCCCATGAATATGGTCCAAAATCGCAAATGTCGCGATTTATTAAATTAGATTTTTTACACTTTTAGTGACTGACACTTGATCATACACCATCGTAGATCGGTAGAGGATAAGCATAAGTTTGTTAAATAAGAACCACCATTACGATCTGCTGAAGTGCACTTGTACAAATAAGTGTGCAAAAGTGCAAATTTTTTAATAAGGTCAAATTATATAGCATTGGGTTCTTTTCTTTGCAGATACTTTATTTTCATATTAATATGTTGTTTGGCTCATACTGAGCGCATTATGGATAAGTGTACAAATAAGCGGCCCTTATTAAGGCTTCGATTGGGTTAATAAATAAAACATAAGGTTGTAATATTCTAAAAAACCAGTGTGATATTAAATGCACTTTAAACAATAAATAGAGATCAAATAACAAATGGACTACACAATTAAAAACTCGCACAATTTTGTACTTATTATATCGCTTCAAATTAATTTAACAGTGGATATTTGGGGGAAGGGGGAAGTTACAGTGTGCATTCGGGGGAAGTTTGGTGAACTGCATTTATGCAGTGAATCCAAACTTCCCCCTTTGATATATCATATACTTAAGACATACTAGGGTGACGGAGAAATATTTGTTACTGTCACACTTTGCTTCCATTTATCCTACCCTTTATTATTACCGCAGTCAGATAAGAGATAATAATCAGTAAAAATCAAACTAAACTGTCTTTCATGCAAACAAATTTCTAACTAAAGACGGCAAGACGGGTGAATGACAATGACCATGGAAATAATTTTAAATATAATTGTATATCAACTATTTGGGGAGGCTTCCAAGTTAAACCCGAAAACAATTATTTTGTTACATATATAGTAAATAACGTTGTATGTTCTTCTTCCTCTCATAATAAAATATATATGAAATATCTCTGATCGCTGTGCCCTGAACATTTCACAACCAAAATGTTTCAGTGTGAAAAGTGTAGGCCTACCACACCCCGCCCAAACAGCCGCAAACGCATAGCCAACAAATTTATCAAAAGTTTACATACATGTTGTGTTCATGACGAGATGAGTGAAAATTGATCGCGTAATATAAACTAAAAAATTGAGAGTCGGGCCTGGCTCTTCTCCACTTTCTTACCCAATGGAAATGTTGTTGTTATAATCTAATATTGGGGCGGCTTTCTCTCGGTCTACATATTCCAAGCGGATCAGTACTAAAATAAGACAATACTATATGTTCAATATACAACCCACAACAATCAAATGCTTTCAACAGTAAATGTATCCTATACCTGTATACTCTATATAGAGGCATACGCTAAGACTACATGTTCTTCACTTCATGCGTTGCTGCGCGCCCTAAAATGTGTTAATAATGTTGAGAGTTCAAAAATAGTTTACAAAGGAAATAGGCCGATGGTTCTTATCGATTCTCTATGCTTTTTATTGCCTTTGTTCACGATAGGGCAAGGATATATTTAATATGTTAACCCCTTGACAAGGGAAGGGGGAGACTAAATTGTCTACCATGATTGGTTGCACTTGTTATCTCTATGGCATCACTATAGTTTGGTATAGGACGGTATTAGCTCGGTATAGCTCTGCATTGGATTGAATTGAACTCTCTTTTTATTAAAATTATAAAATAAAACAAATAACTAATAAAATCAACAATTTACATTTAAATACACTGAATTAGAAACGGCAATAATTACAAATAACCATGCCATCAATTACTGTTTACTCTTCTATAAAAATATTTAATGTTTTATAACTACTACTACTACTACTAGGTCGAGCGAACTCGGACAGTGGAAATGAGATCCTTCCAGGCTTCCCGATTCTCCATAGTTGTCGCAATTTCGTTTCTCCTAAGTTCAGTATCCCTTTCAAGTTGATCTATATATGTTATGGCCGGTCGTCCACGACTACGCTTTTCATGAGTTGGTTGCCAGAAAAGTAGATCTGGTATGACCTCGTCTTTACTTCGCCAGCAGTGCCCACTGAATCTTAATCTGCGTTCACGGAGGGTGGTTGATACAGGTGGTATTGTACCATAAAGCTCGGCGTTTGTCATGTGTTGTCTCCAGCTGATGTTTAGGGTTGCCCTTAGTAGTCTTGTGTAGCAACCATCAATTCGTTGTTCAAGTGATTTAGTCAGTGTCCAGGTCTCACCTCCATATAAAAATACACTTTCCACTGTGGCTCGAAAGAACTTAGTCGTCAGGTGCCTGGAGAGATCTGATTTCCAGATGGTATCCATTTTTGATAGAGCTACCCAAGCCTTTGCTTTCCTAACTTCTATGTCCTTTTTGCTACTCTCTTTCTGATACGTGTTTATAATATAACTTAACTAGTTTACTGTAAGCCTACTGTAATAGGCCTACTACATTAGTAGAATCAACACTAAAATTTTTTCTACTATTTCACTTTAGACGCTCAAACTACCGGGGGGGGGGGGGGGGGGGGGGGGGATTTTGGGGACGTAAAGTTTGGAAGCATATAACTTTGTGGGGTGTGATGATATTACTTTAAAGTAAAAAGTTTTAGATACAAAATTTATTCCTCTTTTCAAATATGCCACACATTAATGCTCAAATATAATATTTATATACTATAATTATGTTTAAATTGAATTAAATTAAATTGAAATTGAATTGATTTTAAATGTTCAGCCAATAATATGACAGTTTCAGACACAGGTCAGTTTACGTGTCATTTTCATGGTCATAAATAATAATATGAAAATTAATTTTTGTTTTAAGATAAAGAATAATAAATTTTAGGAAAAGTAACAGAATTTCACTTGCAATAAATGTGGTTTGGCGTTGAACCAAGCCATCAAATAAAGTGCGTCTCCCCCCCCCCCCCGGTATGGATAGGGTTAACAAATCACTATGTAAGAATTTTCTATATATCGAAATCTTGAGAAGAACGTTTAAATGTACTAGCGTTATCACTAAAGATATGTGAAGCTTTATTGATAAAATCGTCTCCTACATTATGGTCTTTGAACTTGGATTTAGATACATCTGATTTAGCTGACCCATCCTTTATTGTTTGAAAGTAATTTTAAACAAAACTTTCCAGTAGATCTGTTCAATAAACCCCACTCAAGAAATCAAATCACAATATCCAACCACACACACAGAAATGCTAACCTGCAATGAACCAATATATGATAAACCAAATATTACCTACACTTGAGACGAACAGTATTTACACTAATAAAAGCATTTTGGTCATTAGAAAGCATTGGTATTACTGATTCACCATATGAGTATATTCCATGTACATTTGTGGCTGTGAAAGCGAAAAGGTACCTTAAGGTGAAAATGAGGTTTTTGAGCTAGATATTGCATGTGATTGGCCAACATCTCAGCTCTCTAATGAGCTATAAATCATCCTGATTGGATGAGTACATTAAGAGTTGTTAGAATTTAAGTATTGGCAAGACAACCAGATGGAAAATATACTATTATGAGTAAATCGCGTTTAAAGTTTTTGTTATATTTTAATAGTCGTAGGGATTACTTACAAAATATCTTGAAAGTGAGTTTGCTAAATTGGAGTGGGGCGGGGGTTAGGTTGTGATGTTGATGCTTGAGGGGCAAAATGTGTAACTTTTTTTTCTAGCCAGGACTTCGAGCAGCACGTGAACAACTATGCTGGGTTTTTATCTAGTCTGGGACTCCGAGCAGTACCGGTACATGAACAACTAAGAGACCGATTGACAAGCAAACATATTTAAAATAACTGGAAGATAGTTTTCTATTGGAATAATAAGGCATATAAATTAATTTATAAGGGTAAATCTACATAGAACAACGTAATATCTATCGGGAATGAGATTTAAATTTCAAAACTTCTGACTACCCTCAATCAAAGCTGATTATCTCCAAAACTAAGCTAGCTGTTAACATACCGTTAACAGATTTGGATTCCTCATTAAAAACTGCACATATCCCATTGAAAATAAAAAAATTGAAAATTTTGACTTGAAAATTTAATTTTTCTTTAAATACGATTTTCTCAAAACGTCATTTTCCCCATAAGGTACCTTTTCGCTTTCACCGCCACATTTATAGATAACATTGAAATAAAAAAGGCAGTGATTTTTTATGTGCTTTTATTTGACTTTTTTTGTCATTTTTTTTTTTTACGAATTATGCATAATGACTTTTGTTGTCCTTTTAATGACTTTTATTGTCCTTTTAATGACTTTTTATGTATGTATTTCTTCAAACTGTCAGACTGCTGATTTCTGGACTGTCAGACAGTTGATTTCATATTGCCTGTGCCAAAACATTCCATGATTCCATGATTTATAGACTATGAGATAGATTTCCATATGCGCCAGTGGTAAAAAGACTCTATATTTAATAGTTTGTGGTTGTTGTCGATAATCGATTACCACATGACGTAGCAAAACACTCATTTTATAGCCAAAAACAATTACCAATTGATGGAAAGGAGCAGGTTAAGGCCGAGTTTTCTAACAAAATAATAAACAGTCACTTTACCAAATTAGGGAAAGGAGCAGGTTACAGAGACGGGATTTTCTAACCAAAACAATAAACGATTACTTAACTAATTGAGGGAAAGGAGCAGGTTACAGAGGCGGGATTTTCTAACCAAAACAATAAACGATCACTTAACTTATTGAGGGATAGGAGCAGGTTACAGAGGCGGGATTTTCTAACCAAAACAATAAACAATCATTTAACTAATTGAGGGAAAGGGACAGGTTACAGAGGCGGAATTTTCTAACCAAAACAATAAACGATCACTTAACTAATTGAGGGAAAGGAGCAGGTTACAGAGGCGGGATTTTCTATCCAAAACAATAAACGATCATTTAACTAATTGAGGGAAAGGGGCAGGTTACAGAGGCGGGCCTTTCTAACCAAAACAATAAACGGTCACTTTACCAATTCAGGGAAAGGAGCAGGTTACAGAGGCGGGATTTTCTAACCAAAACAATAAACGATCATTTAACTAATTGATGGAAAGGGGCAGGTTACAGAGGTGGGATTTTCTAACCAAAACAATAAACGATCATTTAACTAATTGAGGGAAAGGAGCAGGTTACAGAGACGGGATTTTCTAACCAAAACAATAAATGATAACATTATACCAATTGAGAGAAAGGAGCAGGTTACAGAGGCGGGATTTTCTAACCAAAACAATAAACGATAACATTACCAATTGAGGGAAAGGAGCAGGTTACAGAGGCGGGATTTTCTAACCAAAACAATAAACGATCACTTAACTAATTGAGGGAAAGGAGCAGGTTAAGGCCGGATTTTCTAACCAAAACAATAAACAGTCACTTTACCAAATCAGGTAAAGGAGCAGGTTATCCGTAACACTACTCAGACAGTAGTAATGAACCATTGTTGTTATATTGATTATAAAACTAATACAGTAATAGGCCTAAATTATGTGAAAGGTATGTCCACATTTTCCACAATCCTGCAATCCAGTTTGGCCTAACAATTATTTAAAATTTATTAGCACAACCGGTAGGCCTACCATTACCGTATTTAAATGGTAGGCTACACAGTAGGCCTATAGCAGTACCGGTGCCGGAACCGGTACTAAAATTCAGAAATACCTGCTTTATACCTACATCTGTGCATACAATACAGCAAAATAGTGCTATAATATACTAATACCGGTACTGATAGCCTGAGAGAATAGCAGTAGAAAAACCGGTAGCATGGAACCTAACATTAGACTTTTGGAGGACATAAAAAATAAAAAAAAAGGACAAAAAAAGGATTTAAACGGACAATAAAAATTATTGCGAATAAAAAATGGCCTGTATACTGTAGGCCTCCCTTGGAAATCACCTCGCAATTCTTTAAACGATAATTTTGTTATAAACACTTAATTAGTCTTGTGAAAAGACTCATTAAATCAGATCTATTTCATAGGTATGACGATGTTTTCCAAGAACATTTTGCCAAAGGGTAAATTGAAAAGGTCAATTATACTGAACCTCATCCAGAAGGTGCACAAGTACATTACATTCCTTATCGTGGAATTTTGCGTGAGGAACGTGAAAGCACAAAGTTACGAGTTGTTTATAATGCCTCATGTCGACCAACACCATCCTGTCTGTCATTGAATAATTGTTTAAAGATAGGTCCTAATTTTATGCCAAATTTACGTAACACATTACTAAGATTTCGATTGTATTCTTTTGGTGTTACAGCCGACATACAGCAAGATTTCCTACAATGCCAAATTGAACCTTATGATATAGACGTTTTAAGGATTTTATGGATTTCAGATTGTGAGGACCCAGACATTCCCAAAATTCAAGCATATCGATATACTATTATTATTATATTATTTTAATTCATCCAAAAGCAATAAATTGCTCAAGAAAACTAATTGCTGGACATAAGCAATGGTCCTACAGTAAAATAATTATTTATTTAAATGAACTAAATATGTATGTATGTAGCACAATATTATTAATAAATAGTACGCATTGATTTCCACCGGGAGCCAGTAATACAATTGTTTACAATAGCAATAACTGAGCTATCACTTGAGTCCAACCTTCTAGTTATGCTGTCAATTGATTGAGCACGTATATGAGTGAATTTTGGGATATTATTCAATCCAAAAAAAAATTACATGCTAGACCTAAACGGTATTTTGAAAAATAAACGTGCTGCCTTATTATACGCTACTTTAAGACGATTGTATACAGAATCTGAATAATTTAAACGACACCAAAGTGCATTGCAATATAGCGGGGTTATAAATGAAATAAATAGTAGACGCTTTACCGTTGTAGAGCACAGGGAATATTTACGTAATAACGAATTAGCGCGCGCGTAGAGTCCGCGCGTAGCCATCTTAATATCAAAATCATCATCTCGGGTTTCGTGTAAAATATAGCCTAAATACTTAAACTGAGTAGTCCTAACAATGGGTATACCATACAAGTAAACGGAAGCCATTGTACGCTGCGTACAATGTTTAGGCGTTAGAAACATTACTTTCGTTTTCTTTAAGTTGAATACAATACTGTGGCCTATTGCATAATCTTGACATTTTTCAATTAGTTTTTGAAGACCAACCACAGAGGTGGAAATCAAACCTAAATCCTCCGCATACGAAATGTGATTAATTCTACGTCCTTCAATAGCACAACCTACATTACAGTCTAATAATGCACGTGACAAGTCATCCATATAAACATTGAAAAAATAAGGGGAGCATATGCCACCCTGTTTTACTCCGTTATAAGCACCAAATTTTCCAGTAATGTAGTTACCCCATTTGACCATCAAACTTTGATTTCTATACCAGTATGCAAAGATTCTGACCAAATATATCGGCACTTTTTTATCAATAATAATAATAATAATAATAATAATATTGGTTATTTATATAGCGCTTTATTATGCTCGGCATACTCAAAGCGCTTTTATTATCATTACCCCAGCAAAGCCTGGTTCCCATTATACCGCTGGGTTGACGTAGGCACTAATGTCTAAAGTGTCTTGCCATGGACACAACAGTGCGAAATTTCTACAGCCTTTAGTCGGATTCGAACCTGCGCCACCAAACACTATTGTGTAAGCAGTTCAGGCGCCATATCCACTCGAACACTGCGACATCAATCAGTTTCAAAAATAATTTATCATGTGGGGCGAGACACGTAGTCGGCGAGCCTTGGCATACGGTTCATATAGGGCAAATGGGGCATGTCCGTTTGTCTGTCTGTCCGTCTGTCTGTCTGTCCGTCTGTCTGGTAAATGTTTGAACGCGAATTTCTCGGCATCGCTCGTTCGGAATTGAACCAAACTTAGTAGGTAAGTAGTAGAGAGAAAGTTTAGAAAGTTTGTAAAGTTTGGTGAAAAATCATGCAGTCTGACGTCAGCTACGACAGATTATGTGGTTTTTAGAAAATGTTAAATTTCTCGGGAACGCCTCATTTTCCTGAGCTGAAATTTTGGTGCTTGTAGAGAATCATGAAGTCTATCTTTTACGAAATTGAAAAGTTAAGACATTTAATTGGGGATCTGCTAGAGACTCAGAAGTAATGACATAGGCCTACCGGTACGGTACTGCTGTACAATGCTGCACTGGTAAGTACGAAATTGCAGAATAACAATTTGACACCACCTAGCGGATTAACATATGATTGTATATCGAATGAATACATTTATAGCATGGGATATTGGGTCCAAACTAGACATGCCCCATTTGCTCTATATGAACGGTATGCCAAGGCTTGCCGACTACGTGCTGCGCGAAGTCCCCACGAACGTGTTCAATACGGTCAAACGCATTTGATGCATCTATGAAACAAATATAAATTGGTGAAATTTGTCCAAATAATAATCAATAATTTCTTGCAAAGTATGTATGGCTAATTCGGTACCTGAGTTCTTTTTGAAACTAAACTGAAAATCACTACATATAAGGCAAGATTGTATACGAGAAAGAGTAACATATTCAAAAACTTTACTAAAAATTGTTGCAATAGCAACCGGTCGGTAATTAGATTTAATATCAATAGGATCATTTCTATCCTTTAGTATAGGTACAATAATACATTCAATAATCGAACTAGGTAAATATCCATGAACAATTAGCGACGTTAAGAACAATGATAAAATAACATGTAGTCTAGAACTATTAGCGTAAACTAAATGTTCAGCTGATATGCTGTCTGGGCCAGCAGTTTTTCCTAATTTTAAATTCAAAATAGCACAATTTATTTCCGAGGGATATATTATCATATCCTTTGAAAAAATAACATCTCCAATAATATCATCAACCTTTATATTACAAAAATATAAAGTATTACAATGAATATATTAAAAATAAATTATATTACAATTTAAGAGCTCCTCGTAATCGTTTTTGAATAATTCGCCAATATTATATTCCCCCACTGCCCCATCCACAACTTTGGGTAGTGGGATTGAAGTGTGACGGGATCAAGGGATCCCGACTGGGTTGATTGTTTGTACGCGTCACCGCAGGCTGGGATGTTACTAGTTGTTTGGCTGAGGCCCTTAGAGAAAATTGGATTGAGTTGGTGTTGTTGTCCGACGGTCTGATATAATAAAATTGAGTAACCGGTAATAGTGACTAAAGTACGGTAGCAAGTAGATAATGGCGATGGTGACGTTTGGTGACGGTGAAAGATGTCACCGGTCTGCACTCAAACTAATGACTGGACAACTGAATAATCAGACCTGTAACGGGATAATAAATATGTATGATTACCTCTACATTACTGTGGCCTCTTACTTAGTGTAGGCTCTCCTTCGCCCCCATTGGCTAATAACCTACTTCATGCCTCTCACTCTCTGGGAGTGTTTCCCTCCCTGTTGGGCCCTGCTGGCTGTTTCCCCGTCTGAGGTGGTTTGACCTCTAACCTTCCCTTGTGTGGCTTTGGGGTTCGTGTTGTCCCTGGTGTTGGTTGTGATACGAGATTGGTTATTGCCAATCTCGTATCTCCAATATATTGCTGAAAAGGTGCCACTTCCCCTTTTATGAGTGTAATGCGGCGGAATTGAATCTGCTTACACTCCCCCCCATGCTATTTTCCCGGTGAGAAGATAGTATCACCTACAAGTGCGCTTCAATTCCGCTGGAACCCGATCTACTATCGGGTGTGGGGTGGAGTTGTTATCTCAGAGTCGGCTTTCCAGGCCGCTCCCTCTGGGTATGATATTACTATCCATTCTTGGTGCAACCGCAACCTATGTTGCACAAAGACATCTGACGTCTCTGTTTGAGACAATTGTGGAATCCTCACACAATTTTAAAAACTCTCACTCAAACTCACTCTAACCCCACTCTACTCCACTCTAACTCCACTCTACTCTATCTAACTTCACTCTGCTCGCTTTAACTCCACTCTGAATTGAACTCGTCTACATTCTCACCCGCCAACACCTCCTCTCCATACTTCTCTCGGGACTGCTCTCATACTCCTCTGTTCTCCACCACTCCCAAAGGTGCTAAATTTCTTATGCTACCATAATGTGCTATCATTCTATCTACCTCGCTACTTACTTCTTACTTACTACTTACTATGTAACTCTCTTACTACTTACTTACTTACTACTTACTACTAACTCTATAATTCTACTAACTCTCTAACTCTACTAACTCTCCAACTACGTGGCGCTTTTGGTGCCCACAACCCCTCTACTCTCTTTCTACGTGGCGCTTTTGGTGCCCACAACCCCTAACTTCTTTTTCTACGTGGAGCTTTTGGTACCCACGACCACTCTCTAACTCTACTAACTCTAACTCTCTCGGTACTATAACCCTGCTACTCCGGTTCTATGTACCCTGCTAGTACTCGTGGTATGTCAATATACCAGAGTGGTATGTTTATATACCACACTCCCTTATTCTTGCCTACTTCTTACTTCTTACTCTAACTAACTTCTACTATCTTTCTATCTACTACTTATTTTCTAACTACTACTTACTATCTAACTATCTTTCTAACTTTTTACTTATTTTATTATTTTATTATTTTATATTTCTCAAAAAGATTGGATGAATAAACTTCATCTAACTTGATCTAAACTTCAAGGGTGATTCTTCCAACAGGCACTCTCCCACTGCTCCCCTTGTAGGTCCTGTAGGATTCACCACACTCTCCTTGCCAATTCCAACTCTCTAGGAATTGGTTCTCCCTCTTCCGCCACCCTAAAATCGGGTATTCCCGCCGCCTTCTTAACTTCCTTATGGTCCCCTGGCAGCAAAATGCCACCCTTAATCTTGTCGTCTCCTGGCGCTAGAATGAAAAGAAATCGGAAGAATAGATAGAACAGAATGGATAATACTAATCCTAACCCTTTCCACCCTGTCTTCTTATTTGGCCTCCCCCTTTTCAGTATGCCTCTCAACCGGACCGGCGTCTCCTCTGGACACTCCCCCAGACACTCCTCTGGACACTCCTCCGGACACTCCTCCAGACATCTTGCCATCCACTCTTCTCCATCCCCATACCAATACTTTCCGGGAACATCCTTGTTCCATCCCATCATCTCTAAGTCTTCCACGTCAAATCCATTCTCCTCCGCCCACTCTCTTGATGTTACTTCCCCTTCTAGCTTATCTACCGTCTCTGGTTTCTCCTTTACGTCCTCAACGGTGCCTGATAGCATGCACCCTGATGTCTCCGACACCCTGGATGGAATCTTGGTTTTAATTGGGCCGCTAAGCATCCATCCGAACGGCGTGAGAATTGCCATCGGATCCCGCTGCCTGTCTTCCCCAAAGATTGTCTGTACTCTTTCGTGGGCTGCCGGGCAGTCCATTCCCACTATGATGGATACTTTCCTGACGTCCACCTCCGGTATCAAGAAATCGATATCGTCCAGGAACCGGTATTGCTCGAACTCAATGTTAGTTGGTCTCCTGGCATTTATATTTATCGATTCTATTATCTGTATGGGGTCGATGGTTGCCCCATAGTCACATCCTGGTGCTATTACTGATATCTTGCACCATCCCGTCTTCATCTCCAGGACCTCATCCTTACTCAAGATAGTAGATACCGCCATCCTGCTCAGCCTCGTCCGTAACCCTATCTCCTCGGCCACCCAATTCTCCACCAGCGTGAAGGCTGCTCCGCTGTCGTTCAGCATTAATCTTGTGACTGATCGGCCACCCCTTCCTGTTATCTTCACTGGTTCTACCCCGAGTAGTACTTTCCTCTTTCTTCTTGCTCCTGTCGTGCTCGTAGCCATTGTTTGGCCTCCAGTCTTATCGTCTCCTATTGCTGTTTCTCTACACTCTCCGAGTCTGTGTCCTTCTACCACGCATCAATGACATAGTCCGTTTGCATCTGCGTAGACTACATGATCTTGTTTAGGCAATGCTTGCCAATGCTTACAACTCATGGTCTTATGGGTTCCGCCCCTATGCAATTGACATTCAAATCCTGCATTGTAGCATTCCCTGTATAGTCCTTCACGTATTGCGTGTAGATTTATATCTACCGTTTTAGTGTTTCGGTTATTTGGACTTGGCCTACTGGGTGTGTTGGGATTATGTTTGCTTGTGGTATTATTTTGTTTCTGTCCCTGCCACAGTGTGGCCCTACTCCAAGCTATCTGTGGGCTTGTAGCCCCCTGTGTGGCTGCGTGTGTTAGCGACTGTCTCACTCTCGGAAATGGATCTGCAGTATTGTGTTTGGTTTAGGCCTGTTGTATTCGGTCTTCGGCACCTTCCCAAACTATCCTCACTGTAGATTGGGTCTGTAATCAACTCTGCTTCGTAGTTGAGGAAGTTTGACATTTCCTCTAAGCCCGGTTCCGCACCATTCTTCTCCCGGGTGGAGAAGGCGATTTTCCTCCACTTGCTCCGTAGCCAGATCGGCAGTGCCTGCGCTATCGTGGTGATATTATTAGATTTTCGTATGATTTTCGATTTTTGTATGGCGCGTCTAGTGTTTTTAGCACGATTAACGCCTTCTCGACCTTGTTTGCAAAGGTCTTTATGCTAACAGGGTTATCCTGTAGACCACCCGATGTTATTCCCCTTAAGGTCTGCCGGATGATCTTGGCTGGGTGTCCGTATTCCCTGTCTAGGGCCCGCCATGCAGTCGTAAAGCCACCCTCGATGCCCTGATGCTGCCTCACGATGATGTACGCTGAGCCTCCTGTGTATACCTGTAGATATTTTAGGCACTCCGCCTGCGTCAGGTTTTTAGTTAATACCTCGTTTGCTGTACATGCGCCAGAATTGCAGGTATTCTTCCGGCCTGCTTCCGTCAAATTTAAATGGCTCTACAGGTGGTATTTCGATTCTGGTCTTGAGCGCATCGATAAGTGTTGCCATCCCCATTGCCTGTGCTTCCAATGGGTTCGAGGGATGCTGTACAGATTCTCCTATTGGGTGCAGTCTGCCCGTAGGGCCTGTTGACTTTGTTTGGCGTCGGATATATCATTGGGGGTAACGGCCCCCTCCATATCTCCATGTCGCACGACCTGTTCTCGTCCAGGGGGTTCGATGTTCTTATTCCCGGTTGTGTGTATTGTTGATATTGTAATTGGGGAATGTCACCCTCCCCCCCCCCCCCCCCCCCCCATCGATGTTAATATATTGGGGCCCATACACCTATCTGCAATAACTCTCTCCTCCCCTGGATATATGTTATGCCCCTGCATATTATAGTCATACTGCTGTGCTGGTACTGGTATAGGCCTATGGAGTTCCTGCCTACCTACCGGTATGTATGCCGTGACTTCCGGATCTAATCCCGTTGTTTGCGCTCCCCTATAACCTACACTAACATCTCTCCCAGCATGGCCTATAGTATGTACATTAAACTTCTCGAATAATCCAAGAAGTCCTCCCGTGACTACCGTACTCTCGATCGGCAGCTATATCCCGTCGGGAAGTTTCTCTTCGATCCCCTCTCCTGTTCTCGTCCTCGTACCGGTACATCCTGTACCCTTCTCCTGGCGTGCTGTGCGTCTCTCTCTACGGCAATCTCCCGGAGTTCGACCCCACTGACTCCCTAACTCCATCTCTACTACCGACGGTTCAATGTCCGTCCTTGCTCTCCGGTTGCTCGTAGCAACGCTTCTTCTATTCTCTTCCCTTCTTCTCTCTTCAGTGTAGCGTCCCCGCTCATGACATCTCTCGTCGAACTCCCGGTTAAACTCCACTGTTCTTCTTTTCTCTTCCGACTGACGTCTCTCGCTCGCCTGCTCTCGGCATCAACATCTCTCTCTCTCTGTCCGGTTGGACGCTCCTGAGGATACTCGTCATCCCCCTACTATTCCCCGTTGTCGGGTGCCGCGGTTCACCTAACTCGCCCTGTGCATTATCCGCCGACGCTTGTGGGGTATTCTCTGCCCCCCCCCCCTCTCGCCACTAATCTCTCGTGGTGGGGCGCCCGTAGCCCCCCCCCCCCCCCACCCGCCACTTCTTACTTCACTACGTCTTACTTTGCTTCTACGCCCCTCTTGTGGGACATTCTCTGCCCCCCCCCCCCCCCCCCTCTCACCACTACTTACTTCGCTACCTCTTACTTCGCTTCTACGCCCCTCTCTAGTCGACGCACTGTCTCTACTGCGGCTGGGTCTGTTCACCCCCACCTCTTCCTGTGCAACTGCATGGCCTGGCAGGCTCCCGTGGGGTTGACTCACCCCCGCTGCTGCCTGTCTAACTACATGGCCTTGCAGGCTCCCGTTGGGGTGGCTCACCCCCACTACTCCCTGCGTACTAACTACGTGGCCTTGCAGGCTCCCGTTGGCTGGACCACCTGTGTCTCCTACATTAGTATTAAAAGCTCCATTATCAATATTATTATTTTCTAAATTATTAAAATTATTTGAATTATTCTGTATATTTAAATTTAAATTATTATTCGAATTATTTTGAAATATTTGAATTATAATTATTATTTTGTATATTTAAATTAATATTATTATTTGGATTATTTGTATTTAAATTAGAATTTGTTAGCTTATCCAATTCCGCTAACACAAACCCATAAAGTGAGCCGTTGAGCAATATTGGGAGCACGAGGTTGATTACCAATATCAACCTCGTGTCACCCCAATAGAGTGGGAAGGAGAGAAACACACAATAAGGGTCAGGGGCCATGCCCCTGAAAGAGAGAGAATAGCGGGAGTGAAGGGAAACACTCCAAAGGGCGCCAACAGGGATATCAGCCAATCAGGGGGGAAGCATCGACTAGGTACTGTAACAAGGCCAAACCGTGCAATATATATTACCGGTCGATGCAACATTCATTCAGTTTACTCAGTCAGTTCAGTAGGGTGGAACGGTGACTTCTATCACTGTCCGCTACCGCCATCACATGTAATACTTATCTATCGGTAACCGTGTAATCCATTCAACTGTGCTATATCAACTATATTATACCTTTATTAAATGGAAGAGACGTACCAAATACACAAATCCTGCAATATCATACTGTAGAGTCTGTGAATCAAAGCATAAATCCGACCTTCTCACCAAAACAGTAAACTCTAAGTAAGCAAACCTATTGCAGAATCGGTCTCTTATAACCGGTGAGGCAGAAGACAGTCTACGAACGGACAAACTTTGGTAAAACAAAATCCCGCGCATCGCATCCTAAAATCGAGCTGACTCACTGACGGACTAAGGGCGCTCGTATACTTTGCCGCGGTGTGATTTATATGGGTTGGGTGAGAGTTGCTAGCTAAATGTCTAACTAGCGGCCAAAGCGCAGTAAGGACAAAAATTATTTTATATATTTTGAGGTGTAAATAATTTCTAACGCGCGTGTATCTTAATTCCAACAGTCAAAATCAGTTTTAAATCCTTCATATATATAATTACTGGGTCTGGTGTATTTTATAAATACCCCAATTTTATGGCTTGTAGGTCCAATACTCACAAATGATAAGGCTCCTTCCCCTTTTGTGTACTTCCAGGACTCAAATTCAGGCATAAAGGTTAATACTACGCCCAGAATTCGGCAGTTTACTTACCAGGTCCCTAATACTAAGAAGAAAATGTGTTAGTTTGCTACAGTAGGCGTACAGTTACAAATATCTGGCCTGGCTTCCTATCTAGAATTTTGGTTGCCTAGGTGGGCACGGCAACTTCTTATCAGGACGTCGGCGGGGACACGGTAGGTGTTAGTATCCCTAATGGCCTTAATTTATATTCGCCTAGTGGTAAACTGCCCTACCGCCTGAACGGTACAATCCCAATTCAGGTAAAAACACAGTAACCTCTTGGCCTACAAGTTCCAACGCAAATAATAGACACCGTTGTACTACAAATGAATCACCGACGCACCTGTACCTAGCAAATGAGTTAGGCATACAGCTTGCTGCACCCTACCAATGTGTATGCCTTATACCGGTGTGCCTGCGTCCTATCTGAGTACTAGTATCTCTATACCTGCTCTACTCTCTCTCTCCCCCCGTAGGAATATGAAGGCTTACTGCGGGTTTTTCTCTGAATTAAGACAGTACAGTCCCTAAATGTAATTTTGGCGCACAGCGTGTCAATACCTCTACCTTCGATCTTAGGTCTTACGCTTAGGTACCAAGGCATCGAACGCTGTCTAACCTTCAGGCAATGGGCGAATAACTAAGGATAATATTGCGGGTTGTCTCCTTCCTACATTCCTCCGATGTTCTCGTCTATTGCCGCGGCCCGATGTCTAGCCTGCCATCCTGTTCCTCAGTTGTGTTCACCGTCGTGAAACATGATAAAATGGGCAGATATAGCGAATACTTCTAACTTTATTACAAAATTAAACGATAACTAATAAAGATAACTAATAGATAGAATGGTTACTAGAATGGTTACTAGAATGGTTACTAGATAATAACTAATGAACAAATCGCACCTTTTATAGCAAATTAGTGCTGCAATCAATCGAGAATGTTCTATGAGTTATATTGGGTTTTAAAGATAATCATTGGTCCAGCAAACACATATCTTGCACGACATTGGTTACTATCAGATAACTGCAATCATATTGGTTAATCTACCTTAAGCAGATGCAATTAAATCGTAGCGGTTAATTTGAATGAGTTGAAATTTAGCACAAAAAATAATTCGCACTTGCTAGGATTCGAACTCGACACCTACTGAACGATTTTCCAGCGCATAACCGACTGAGCTACTGAACCACTTAAACAATGTTATACAAATAGCTATAGTAAATGCAAATGAGGACTTAATGTAATCTTTATAACAAGTTTATTCCAACAAAATATAATTTTGAAAATCCACGGCTTTTATGAGGATATAATTCTATACCGCTCCATGAAAACAGGATATTATCGTACATAAAATATACGGTTTTCACCAATAACAAATCAAATTATGGAATACTTGGGGCGTACCTACATATTTACAAATTAAATCTCAAACAATAATACTTCCTTTCTATGTAATAATTTGGTACAAAATAATTACAAATTCAAACTTTACATATTTAAGGCCTTATTAAGTAGGTACAATATAAATCTAAATTAAATTCACCAATATAAATCTATTGCATCTCAATATTGCATAAATTCAAATAATTACCCATACAAATAAATGAAATCTTAAGAAAGGCTCGCGAGTCTTCCGTCTACTATTGCATCTCAAATATTGCATAAATTCAAATAATTACAAATACAAATACTTTCGTGCCTAAAGATAAATTGCATAAGTTCGGAATAATTACAAATATGAGTCTCTCTAAGTACAAACTTTCTAAATATAAAAACTTTCTAATTACAAAATATAACGATTTACAAATGAAATCATAAGAAAGGCTCACGAGTCTTCCGTCTACTCTTGCCTTCTATTTCACTGCAAATACAAAATACTGCTTATAAGATATAAATTGCATAATATTCGAAACAGTATAAATTGCATAAGTTCGGAATAATCACAAATATAAAATATAACGCTTTCAAATACAAAACTTTCTAAATATAAATCTTTCTAAATATAAATCTTTCTAAATATAAAATAAATTGCATAAGTTCGAAACAATAGAAATTACATAAGCAATACAAATTACATAAACAATAAGAAAGGCTCACGAGTCTTCCGTCCACCCTTGCCCTCCCTTTTACCGCTTGGTGGATCAAGCCCTGCCGCGTCCTCGAAAACTGCGTGCAGGTGACTTTGCTCGCGGTATGGGAATTGTGGGGCGAGTCACTAGTTTACCTTGGACGTTGGGAGATGGTGCGACCATTTCCTCACATGCTCGTCTATTAGGCATCCCAAATCCTCGACCGACTCCTCGTGATCGACCGGTTGTGTCTACAGTTGGTAAAACGTCTGGGAACGCGCGGGAAGCGGACGACGCAGACCCAAGAGAAACTTGCGCCCCCCTTTGATCAGCTGGTATATGTCCCGATCCTCTTTGCGGTTCTCTGGGAAGTGACACTGTATCCCGAGTAACTCGAATAGTCAGTTCATTTCCCTTGCGTTCTTTAATGTTGATAGTTTTCTTTAATTGTTGGCTCACTTTCTGAACCCTTATGATCCTATTCTGTTTGTCCTCCCGAGGGTGACGTGCAGACGGCGCAACCGGAGTGGCTGGTATGTTGGTCGCCTCTAGGATCTCCTCTTCCTCAAATACGCTCGCTCGTATACGTTTATGGTAGAAAGCGGCTCGGTACGCCCATGCGACGGTTAACCAAGCTCCTTTGTTTCGCTTTTCTGTTCGAAACCGATCGAATTCACCATATGTGATACGATTGATGACTTTCTGGAAGTTCCATGTATTATTATTATCGGAATGAATCTGTAGCAAATACTCGCGTATTTGCTATCCGACTATGATATGCTATCCGATTTGATATCGACTACCTCGATAAGTTCATCATATTGGGGCATAGCGGAGATATATTCTTCCGACATCATAGTTTGAGGGTTTACCGCCCAAAATCCAAGATGTGCTCTCATTGGGAATCGTCTTCTTTGCGCCAATACATGTTCATCAGCTAAATCTTCCCATTCGTCAAATAGTTTTCTCACAAGTTTTACAGATTCGCGTTCGTAAGGTATGTCTCGTAATTGACATTCAGATGCTCTATGTCCCTTTATATTATAATAGGTGCATTGAGCCATAAATCTCCTGCAAGTATAAAATGTATGGGACCCTTGATCTCCATGCCATCCACAGATTAGTTGAGTCGTAGTAATGTGCTTTCCACTGCACTTTGTCGAATGATGTCCAGCGACACCACATTTACCACACATTGTATTGGCAGGGTACCACACTCCCTCATATATAAGATCTCCAATTGGTCGAGCGCTTCCTCCCACACTATAGTCGTAGTCGTCTGGATCTACAGGTTGGTATGTTTCAGAAGGTTGTATGCAAACTACAGCATCTGTTGCTTCAAGTTGTCGAATCTCTGTCTGGGATTTCTTCGGGAGGTTCATTTCAATCTCAAGACGTTCCTCTAGAGGATCATCAACGGTTGTCATTACTTCAAAATCATCACCTAAGTGACCGATAGGCGCGCGCGTCTGCTGTGATTTGTCGGTAATCTCCACGATACGTTCTCCTTCATAGGGTAACAATGTAAACATAGATGGTCTTTCGATAAGAGATCCCACACAGCGAAGATACACGTCTCGAAATATACTAAATCCTGCTCGAGTAAAGGCATTGCACTGAGCGTCGGAATTGTAGAAGGGTTCGAGAAATCGTCTAAACACGTCAGTATGAATTATCCCTTTTGCGTAGAACGTATGATCTTCTCCGAGACAAAGTGGATGTCTTTTGAGAGTCCGAGACACAATGTCGGCGACTAGGCAAACATTCACTGATGACTCTATCGCTAAATAATATTGTAGGACCGCTCTTGGAGATGACGTAATAGCCCAATACACGCATCCTCTCCATTTGAGCTGTGATTCAAACTCGTTTATATCCGGAGTATCACCTTCTCCATAAGTTTCGATATACTTGGTTCTCTTACTTTCCTTGTAATCCCAATTAAACATTAGGTAGGAGATGTATCCAGTTCCGGTTTTCTGAGTATCATACTCACGGAAAAATCCTTGTTCTATAGACCACAGTATAAGAGGTCGAGTGTTGACGTAAGGTGTCGGCAATCAGTCGTCACTGTCCGTCATGCCGGCGAAGACGCTGATTAAGTCCTCTCTCACTCCTGATCCAATCTTTACAACGGTTTTATCCAAAATAATATTTCTTACCATCTTCGGTAGCATCCTAGCGTCGATATTGCAAGCTTGGTCCATCTTCTTTACTATATTAGTGATGAGATGGTGTCGCTTTGTATTTGCTGGAGGTATCAGCATCCGTTTGTCGCTTCTTTGTCTACTAAAAACGTGCAAGACTCCGTCTGCCACTCTAATTTGTATAGTCTTGGAAGTCAGACTTTGTTGATGGCTGCCGCCCTCGTTGTCATAAAACATGTAACCATTTTCTTGAAATGATCTAAACGTTCTGTTCCATTCGTCCATCAATTCTTCCGAAGGTTGCCAAATCTTCTCTATATCCCTCTCATCCTTGAAACGAATGACTTTACCTTGCCAGTTCGTAGCGATGTCTGTATCTGACTCAAAGGTTCCTGTTCCAATCTATAAGCGAATTGTTCTGGTCAAATATCCTTTTAGATTACTCGGAGCTATATCAGCGCCAGCTCTATCTAGTTCCCTAAAGTCTTGAATATGAGGCGGAACATTATGCACAACCTTTTGCGTAATATGTCTACGTAAATCATATATCTTAACCATATCGCTTAGAGCAACTGCAGGAAGAAACTCCAAGTTTGAAATGATTTCCGGATGATCCACGATAGGTATTTCATACGTCGTATCTTCTCTGACTGGTATACTAATAGGGTAATTGGGTGTCATACTCAATGGTTTCGTGGTCGAAGTACTACGCGGTTGCATTTCTCTTGTCCTTTCCGGGGATGCAATCTGTAGTCTCTGAATAACGTTTTGAGCAAAGTTTATACTTTCGAAGATTTCCGGTGTCATCTCCTTAGCTGAAGTTTGATCGTGTGACGTCCAATGGTAAGGTAGGCTCGCGAGTCTTCCGCCCCATTCTTCCATCTCACCTTTCTCGAAAGCCTTATAGGCTCTGTATAGGCTAAGAGCTTCTTTCTTTTCGTGGGTTGACTGAGTCTCCTCATCCAGCGTAAGTTCGAATGCATCGGGTTCAACAATCTTAGGTGGGTAAACGACAATTTCTCCCGCCTTTGGTCCACTCATAGCAAATGAATGATACGGATTCGATAAAGGATACCCTCCTTCCTGGTAGCGTAGTTGTTGATGGTTCAAACACCTCGCCAATATCGGTTTGGGATTTTTCTTATTCAAACGCATCGGAATCGCCTTTTGTTGTTCGCGCATACAAGCACCACATTTATAATAAAGTTTGTAAACTGAAAAGGCTTCCTTTGTCTCCTCGAGTTCGTCTGTAAAGATGCATTCCATCGAATTCATCGCGTACCGCAGGCATAGGTTCATCTGCTTTCAGGTATTGCATGATATGATACAAACGACTTATTTTGGTATCGGGGTCTTCACTAATATCTCCCGTATCACATAAGGCATCATACGGGTAAAGTTCGTTGAAGGTTTTACGTAACGCTTTGATTCTTTCGTTTAGCGCGTTCTGCCTTCTTTTTAATACGTTCGAGTCATATTTAGTCTTTGCGAGTTTCGCTGTACTTTCTGATAAATCCTTTATTCCGAATATAGTGTAATCCTTTGCACCGAATCTTTCAAATGGAGCTGCTGCTTCCTCTTGGATATCGTATCCCCATCTCGGCTCTCCATGTATCCCCTTCGCCATTATTGGAAGTATAGTTACATAATCATTGCTACTAGAGGGAATACAACAGAGTTTATTGTTAGTTGTGAGGAGATGTGAGAGTTTTCGTCTGCCCTTTGGGCTCGACAACGCTCTAACCTCCTACCCATAGCCTAAGATCTAAGGTTTTTTTAATGACACACTGTTTCTTATCTAAATTTTTGCCAAAATAAAAACGATTTTGGGCTAAACGGGCTGTGAGTCTAAAATACTCACCTTTTGATCCCAAACTATTATCAGAAAATAAGCAATCAAGAATTAGTAATAAATATAGGGAAGTCTATTTTTGACGTAACTTATTGAAACAAGACCGTGTAAAATTTAATTAAATTTAAGAAAGACTCGCGAGTCTTCCGTTCTCTTGTTTCTCTAATTTTAAGTTCCACCCGACTGTACCCTGAAATCTATTCACTGGAGAAAATTTTAAAATTTTTCAAATCCAAAATGGATTGTCTAAAATTTCGAAAATGTCTCAATATTGTGAGTTCCAAGTAGAATTCCATTTCTTTTACCTACAAATCCCGCTCCTATGTGACACATAAGGGTACTACCCTCAATGTTCACATATAAAGACAATGGAATTCTACCGCTGTCTTTACTACAGTGTACAGGTACGTGGAAATCTATTTGTAAACTCCTTATTATTTACTAACATTAGTTGGAGATTTGTAGTCTCCAGACTCGTTCCGAGTCTCTTCTAGAAGTACGAGACGTTGAGTTGGTCTATCTACTGTACGACCGTCAATTGTCCGTACCGTCACAGTTTTTGTCACTCCATCCATAGATGGGTGTGTGTCTAAAATTACACCTGTTATCCAGAAGCGTCTTTTTAAATTCACTTCTGCTAACAGCACATGATCTCCCGGCTTTAATGCGCGGGTATTATTGTACCAGTTTGTTCTGGCAGAAATAGAGGGCAAATAATGGTTTTGCCATATTTCCCAGAATTTGTTAGCCAGTAGTTGCGTGATTTTCCACGCTTTTCTACCGTAGCTATCGCCTTCTATTGGAATAGAAATAGGTGTCAATGTTGTCGGTGCCTGCATTAGCAGGTGTGCAGGTGTTAAAGCAAATTGGGATTGTTTGTCATCGGGTACTAATACTATTGGTCTTGTATTTAGTATTGCCTCGATTTCAACAAACAATGTGGTCAGTTGGTTGTCTGTCAAGATGTGGTGTACTGGAATGACCTTTGCCATGGCTGTTTTGATAGATCTTATCAGTCTCTCCCAGACTCCGCCTCTCCATGGACTATCTGGAGGATTAAATTTCCAAATAATCTTGTAAGGACGTAGTTTGTTTGAAATTTGATCATGATCTAACTTCTTAAAGGCTCTAGCAATTTCATTTCGAGCACCAACAAAGTTTGTACCTTGGTCTGAGTACAAGCATTTTACTAATCTGCGTCTAGTGATAAATCGCCGTAATGCTAGTATAAAAGCGTTGGTGGAAAGATCCATCACGCGTTCAATGTGAACTGCCCTACTGGACATGCATGTGAAAATCAGTCCCCAGCATTTTACTAGTATACGTCCACGTTTCGTATGTATGGGACCAAAGCAGTCAATTCCAGTCTCTGTGAAAGGTGGTCTGAATGCTTGTAGTCGTGCTTGTGGAATTTCACTCATTTCCTGGGTACCTATTCTAGAATGTACCTTTTTACAAATAATACACGTACGCGTCACTGAACTTAACGCTTTACTGGGTCTAATTAATACAAATCTTCTACGTAAGTAAGAAAGACAGTGGTGTCTTCCAGCGTGTTTCAGATGTAAATGTGCGTCCAGTATCATTGCACGTTGTAATTCGTGATGTTGCGGTATTATTATTGGGTACCTAAAATCAGTATTAAAGTCAAAGTTTTGAAGCCGAGATTTATGACAAATTAAGCCATTATAAATTATCGGACTCCAACTCAATATTGGTGACGACTTGATTGGTTGACCTTGACTTATAGATGTGAATTCGCGTGCGAAATATCGTAATTGGTAATGGCGAATTAATTTAATTTCACATCTGTCTATCTCAGTTAATGTAAGTCGACGTGTAAAGTCGCGTTTGCCTTTAACGTATTGTACAAAACGTACAATCCACGCTAATTTTCGGCACGCGTTTGTCCAAGAATCTGTCAGGTTTACAATGCGGTCGACGTAAATATTTATGACGTCATCAGGTAAGTCAATGGTGAGTTTGTAAGGTTTTGTTTTACTAGATGGGCCCACGGGTCCGCCGGTAGGTATTCCCTTGTTGACTGTTGATTCGTCCGGGTCTACGAGTAATTTGTCCTTCTTCGTCTTCTTACCTTGATTGTCGGTACTTTGTGAGTCGATCCCTAATGGTGGTTTAAACTCTATGGGGTCACTGGGTTTCGGTAAACTTATCTTTCTGCCGAAATTTATCCCAGGTATCACCGTAGGTTGTAAGTTTGGTATGTCTCTTGAGCGCAAAGTAACATCTGTATTTTCATTTGTATAGGTACTACCCACATCTGTAATACATGATGTTTCACTGTACTTATGGTTACTCAAGAGTGTCAAATTTGGTAGTTTGTCAATAGAAGGCCTCTCCAATAGGGAAACTACAGCTTTACTATGTGTCAGTACGTTACTAGTGTCTGGTTGAACATCTGGTGATATGTCTGGTAAAATGTTTCGCGGAACATCCGGCGAAACGTCTAGTGACATGTCTGGTAAAATGTCTGGTTGACCGTCTGGCGATATGTCTGGTTGAGAAAGGCTCGCAAGTCTTCCGTTCTTAACTTTGGAAGTTATATCTTTCCATTTCGCCTTTGGTTTTTTATTGAGTTTCGTCGTCGTCTTTTTCTTTGCTTTCCCTTTCTTTGGTTTTTTAATTTCGGCATCCTTAGGGATAGTGTTAGACTTATTGTCATATAGTGGCGGCCAATGTTGTGATGTTCTTTGCAAGAATTGTGGTCCATGTTGCCAAAATTCCTTGTTCTCCGGTTTACAGAACTCCTCAGGTATCATTCCTCGCGACGCAATATCAGCTGGATTTTGTGGTCCGGGACAATGTCGCCAATCTTCCTTTATTGAACGGTCCAAAATTTCCGCACGACGGTTAGCTACAAATGTCCTAAATTCAAGAGTGTCATTGCTTATATAGAATAAAACTAACGTCGCGTCAGTCCAATAAAATATCTGTAAACTTGATTGTAATTCCGTCTGTATAAGGTTTATGATAGTGGTTGACAGGGTTGCTGCTTGTAGTTCAGCGCGTGGTGTCGTCATGTACTTAGTAGGCATGGTTTTAGCCTTAGAAGTAATGAGCGAAACCTCGAACTCGTCTGAGTCTACTTGTCTGCGCAAATACGCTGTCACTCCAAAGCCGTTGTCACTGGCGTCGGAAAAACAATGTAATTCTAAGTCGTCAGGAAATGTCGTCTGTAATGGAAAGTACACCCGGGGTATGGAATAATCTTCTAGCGAAGACAATTGCGCCTCCCAAGTTTTCCATAAGTCCACTTGTTCGGATGAGATCGGTTCGTCCCATGTCAGTCCATCTTTCCAGATACTGCGCATATATATTCTTGCTTGCAGTATTATTGGGCTGATAAAACCTAAGGGGTCGAACAGTTGACTCAGCTTTGACAAGCAAGACCTCTTTGTCAGAGAATTCCCTTGAGCGTCCAGTCCAGTCTTACCTTCACTCGAAAGTTGTCTGTGTTTGGGTCCCAAAATAGTCCCAACACCTTGGTAGTTGGTAGTGGTTCAAACTCTAAGTCAATGTCACCACCCCCACGTTCAGTTGTTTCGAATGAATTTACTAATTTGGCACTGTTTGAGGCAAACTTGGTGAGGTTAAAACCTCCGCCTGCTAAACAGTCCCGTAATTGATGTGCTACTGTTATAGCACGTTCTACTGTGTCACAACTTTGTAATCCATCGTCCACATAAAAATCTCGTTCTACTATCTTGATTACCTCTGGGTCATACTTATGTTTCTGGTCCCTAGTGGTCTGCTTCAGGGCGTACATAGTACAATCTGGGCTGTCTCTGGCACCGAAAACGCGAACTTGCATTTGGTAAGTCGTCGGTGGTTGACTTAAGTCTCCATCCGGGTACCAGAGGAACCTCAAACTGTCTCTGTCTCGCTCTAACGCTCGCACTTGGTAAAACATGGCTTCGACGTCGCAAGTAAATGCTACTTGGCGTTGACGGAAGCGCATAATCACGCCCATGAGATAATTATTCATGTTTGGTCCATCCATCAGCTCACTATTGAGAGACATTCCCTCAAACAGAGCCGCGCAGTCATTAACTACACGTACTTTGTCAGGTTTATCGGGGTGTCTCACATAGTGATGTGGTAAATAGTATGTCTGGTCTGTCATAATCTCTGGGTTAGTCATTCTGCTAGCGTACCCTTTTGTCAAATACGTCTTCATCTGGGTATTGTACTGCAGATGGGCTTTCTTGTCCTTCAATAAACGTTGTCATATTGAGTTTAGACGTCTTAAAGCAAGCGGATAATTATTTATAAGTTTAGGACGCTGGTTACGCCATAACATCCCTACCTCATAATGTCCGTCTTTCGTCTGGCGGATAGTATCTTCCATGATCTTTAAAGAGTGTTTCTCTTGTTCCGACATACACGGTTCGTAGCTACCTGGTTTGGCAGTATCTTGTTCCAACCATCTGATAGTCTTCTCTGTTAATTCTTTGTCCAGTGCAGCTTGTTCCACTTGACAGTTTCTTAATGCGTTGACATCAACGGGCGTTGTTAAGGTTATTGGTTCAGGTAGACTCGCAAGCCTTCCGGCGTTATCATCTGTCGTTGATGGAACCTCTGCCTGACTCCGCTCCTTCTCAATCTCTACACTAAAATTGTGGATTGGCTGCTCTCTGTGACTTATTGTATTTGCTACACACGTCGTACCTGTAACGTTGTCGTGTTTTGTCGAACGTAGTGTAGTATAGTCTCTGTTGTGTGAAAAGGAATGAGTTGAAGTTGTGGTTAATAAACTACATGTACTTTGCACATCGTCTTCCTCATCACTTATATCTAGTGTGCGCACAGGCGCTCGAGTATACCACCCTATCGGCGTTCTACAGGCGTATGCGTTTCCCGCTACGACTACCGATGGTCTGGTTTCCCACACTTGATGTAAGTTGAATTGGTCTGTCCCGATCAGCATTGCTACTGATCTATAGTTAACAGGACATTCGGGTACACCAAGGTGTCTGAAATACTTACGGTCCTCTAAAGATTGTTACGGCACTGGACCTAGTAGATTACTAAAGTCTTTTGTGGCCGCAAAAGTTAAATCCTTAAAGGGTAACAAAGACCTCTCCTTTTCGCTATGTTGCGATCTCTAAAGAAGAGTGTCTAAGTTCAACTTAACTCGTGTCACTGGTATTGCACGTTGTCCATGCATACTACTTATGGTATATCTGATGTGCTTACCTTGTCTAAGGTCCGTCACGACGTCGGCTACCTTCTCATCCACGTAGCTGTGAGATGAGGTTTTGTGCCCGTAATCCAAACAGGAATTACGCTAAATCCCTTCAGTTGGTCAGGCGTCAGAAGCGCAATCGATGGTTGTTCGTCTCCATCTGAGTATGTGTCATCGTCTTCTGATTCTTCATCTGAAGACCTGGATTGTTCTGGGAAACAATCCCGTATATGCGTCACAAACGTTGGTGTTGTTTTCGATTCTTGATTCTTATATGCGGTGTTGCATTTTGCTGCAGCTTCCGGGTGTTCCCTGGTGAAGCGTTTCGTTGGTGTGTGACTGTCCGTGTGGAGCAAGGCATCATGGTTGCGTCCACAGGAAGGACAGGTGTCTGTATTTGGGCAATCCTTGCGGACATGTCCGTGTTGCGTACACCTCCAACAAGAATCCAATGGCCGTATTTGTAGTCGTCGTTCTTCCGAGTTTAACTCGCGAAACAGTCGACATCCTCTCAACTTGTGACTAGTATGCCGCTTACCGAACCGCTCGCAGTATTGGCAACCGCTAAAGTCGGCACTCAGTTGCTGCCTAGTCTGTCTGATCCCAATAGGTGCGGACACTTTACTACCATCTGAAAATTGTTGGGTTTCTGTCGGTGTTGCGTAGGTGGCCGTCCTTGTAGATGTCGTCGGTGGTTTGTGTCGGTTTGATGATGGTAAGGTGATTCCTTCTGCTACAATGTGTTGATCTGTGTAGTTAGAACGAGTCTCCACCACTGCTTCCCTAGATATTAATATGTACACATCCTTTAATTTCAAAAATCCACCTCTTTCTTCTTGCTGGTACTCGATCTTCCTCCACTCCCTACGAAGTCGATGGTGTAGTCTTCCTATGATTTTTAATAGGACTGTAGGGGTGTTTCCGTAATCGAGTTGTCCAATAGATCGTAATGTAGTGATAGCGTTTTTATTTCGTCAGCTAGTTTCAGTAAGTCGACGGGTTTTGTAATAACCCCCCCCTTACAGAGTTCCTCTATTACTAACTTGGCCATGCTTACCGTACCTCCGTAGATTGAAGTTAAGCGATCGTATCCTAACTCGAAGGCGTCTGGTACACCAACAAAAGTCTCTGCTAAACATTTGGGTTCTCCCGTCAATGTTTGAAGCAGGTAGTTAAACTTTTCCCTTGATGTAAAAGCGCACGCAGCAATTTGAGATTCGATGTAGTCTACGAATGTGTGCCAATGTTTGGAGTTACCGGAAAACTTAGGTGGTTGTTGCACCGGTAGTCCTTGTCTGGCTGCGAATTTAGCTATCTCCTCAGCTACGTTCAAAGTTTCGCGTCCTTGGTTGGCAATCGAGTTGCTGTTCTCCCGTCTTGGCGCTTTCCTTTGATACGAGGTGTTTCTTGAAACTATCGCTCTTTGCGGATCCTTCGGGTTTCTATTGTGTTCGAATTCGGTATTTCTCGAACTATCGGTTTGAACTTCCTCTAAGCGTTCCTCAATCTGGGCCAACTTGTTGACAACTGGTCGCATTAGGTTTCCGAATTGTTGCGTACTAATTGCGTCCGTTGGTTGTAACGCCTTCTGTGTTGGTGTATTTTGTGGAGGATTATCGATAAGGGAATTATCAGAACGCTCACGTTTGCATTCATCGGCCGCTCCTGTTCTAAATACCTCACATTCCGGGTAACCCAATTCGCTCGAAGTACTACTGTCACCTGGATACGGTGGCCGATGTGCTCACATCCGTTGTGTTGTCCGAATCCTAACATTCTGTTTAGAAACATCATCCACTGGTTTCCGTCGTTCGGTAGGCTCACAAGTCTTCCTCAAAGTCGTAGATTGCGATGTAAACTTGTTAAACGGTCGTGTATCCACTGGTCTCCGTTGTTCGGTAGGCTCACATGTCTTCCTCGAAATCGTAGATTGCGTTGTAAACTGGTTAAATGGTTGCGTATCCACTGGTCTCCGTTGTTCGGTAGGCTCACAAGTCTTCCTCGAAGTCGTAGATTGCGATGTAAACTGAATCCGTGGTCGCGTAATGGCGTTTGAATCCAAAGTCCTCGTAGATCTAAACACGATTGGATCTGCGGTGTGCTGTCGTGCTGTTTAGTCGTCAGCAATACAGGTCCAACTAATAAACTACTACGATTGGTAATCGGCGGGTTACTTACCTTGACTTTCGGAATAGGTGATGACGTTGCTCTTGGCGGTACAAACTTGTCCGGAATAACAAACCTGTGTTCCGTCGCATCGTGTATAGGAGATATACTGCTACTACCCGCAATCGAAACAGGTCCTTTATTCGTAATTGGTGCGAACATTGGAGTTACTTGAGGAAATCGTTGACATAAGTCTTTAACCAATTCCCGTTCTCACTCAGGTGCTCCTACACTTCCTTCCTTCATTCGTTCCTGAATTTGACGATGCCTTACCTCTATCCTGTCTAGATCGTGTCCGTCTCGAGATCTCATCGATCGATTGCGGGCTTGAAGATCCAGATCTTCCTTGGCGTTGGCTAATTGTCTCGCCTTCTTTTCGAGTTCGAAATGAAGTTTACACTCTTTCTCGCGTTGTTCTGTTTGTTGTTGTTGCGCCTCGAACTCCGCTTGTCGTATAGCTGATTGAGCCTTTATCTGTCGTTTTTTCATCTCGGCTCTCGCTTCTGAAACTAACCTTTGTCGCTCCAACTCAGCCACTGCCGTTTGTCGCTCCAACTCAGCCGCTGCCATTTGTCGCTCCAACTCAGCCGCTGCCGTTTGTTGCACTAACTCAGCTGCTGCCGTTTGTTGCGCTAACTCTGCAGCTGCTGCTTGTCGCGCAATATCCAACTCTAACCTTTCCATTTCGGCTGCTTCCAACTCGGCTTGTTCTTGCAGATGAGAGATTCTCGCAACATTCGCAACGCGTAGTTTCTCTTCCTCTACTGCTGCTTGTACCATTAGCAGTTGAGTTTGTTCCTCCATCTCTTGTCGTTGTCTGTAGAATTGCTGCTGTTGTCGAGCAATTTCTGATGTTACCATACTTACCTTGCCAATTTCGCTGCGAATACTCACCAGTGATTGATCCAGTATTCCCGGTGCCAGTTCGATTTGTGCGAGTGAAGTTTCCCTCGTAGCCTCCGGCACGGTTTCCCAATCTCCGACATCTTCGCCGCACATACGTAAGTGATCTGTCAGATATTTCAATTGTCCATCCAGCCTATACAATTCCTGTTCTTCCTCAGGCTGTAATAACTCGTCAGAAACTGACTCACCTAGTAACTGATCCGCTTGCTCCTGTTGTATCTGTCTAACGGTTGTTTTAAACTGAATTAGTTTCTCCCTGGTAATCATTAATTTCTTGAGGATTCTAAATTGAGTGTCCGCATCCTGTCTTTGTCTAGCTAGATCTTGTAGACTGATTAGGTTATTTACGGACTTATGTACTTTACTTTGCACTCTAACCTGTAGGGTGTAGAATTCGAACCGAGACATCGGAGCGGTCAACTCGTCTAATATGTGTTGGCCTTCTCCAATACTCCTGGTAATGTGCGCCATGTATCCTCCGACGATTCTAACAACGCTCTCTTGGCTTCCTACTGAACTTACCATGTCCGTTTCCCTGTGTCTAGGTTGCGGAACAGTTAGAAAATCCTCGGTCCTGCCGTCGCCTCGTACTACGGCATCCGGTACTCCCGTTGGATGTACTGGTGACAAACACGGTGTAGGTTTGGTAGGCTCGCGAGTCTTCCCCTGTGGTTCTTCCGCTACTGACTTATCCGCATCACATGAGTCATAGTCGGTATGTGTATTCTTCGTATAGTCCTGTTTGTCACTCATTTCGGTAGTTGTAAGTCAAGTAAAGTATGAGTGTCAAAGTATCAAATTTACCATATTTATATCTAAATGGTACTAATTACAGTCATATAAAATTAGCCTACCGGCCGATTTTATAGCAAGTGGATAAAATTAGCCTAGCGGCCAATTTTACAGCAAATAAATGTCACGGAATAAGTATATAATAAAATTAGCCTATCGGCCAATTTTATAACAAATAAATCGGATAACAATATATGTTATCAAAATATAAATTAAACACAAATAATTACGGACTAATTCAGCAATAAACAAAGAAATCGTACGGAATGCATAAATACTTGAGACAGTGGAACCCACAATAATTTTAACTAATACGGTAATGCCTAACTGATTTATGCAACTTTCAAACTTACCCACTCCAATTATTCTCCAGAAAAACAGATTCCCAGATACAAACTGGAACCTTTCCGTTTCCAGCGTTGCGGACGAAGTGCAATTTTTCCCAACCAAAGTTGTTGGATTATCTATCTCCCAAACTTGCTAAAACACGGTCTTGCTCTCGTTACAGTCTAGAAATGAGCTCTGAATCCTGAAAAACAAAAGAGTTTGGTTTTACTTTTACGAAAATTTTGTACCGGTACAATATGGTATTTAAACCCTTTTAAACACCGGTATTCAATTCCAAATATTTTACACGTGTTTCAAATCAAAATTTTATTTCAAAATTAGCACTTAGCTAATCAAATACAAATTTTACCTCAAAATACAAATTTTCAAACAATTTTAGTCCTACTGAACCGTAGTTCAGCAAAACATAATATTCCTACTAATTTAGGAAATATGTTAAAAATAATACATATTCCTACTAAATGGAAGAGACGTACCAAATACACGAATCCTGCAATATCATACTGTAGAGTCTGTGAATCAAAGCATAAATCCGACCTTCTCACCAAAACAGTAAACTCTAAGTAAGCAAACCTATTGCAGTATCGGTCTCTTATAACCGGTGAGGCAGAAGACAGTCTACAAACGGACAAACTTCGGTAAAACAAAATCCCGCGCAGCGAATCCTAAAATCGGGCTGACTCACTGACGGACTAAGGGCACTCGTATACTTTGCCGCGGTGTGATTTATATGGGTTGGGTGAGAGTTGCTAGCTAAATGTCTAACTAGCGGCCAAAGCGCAGTAAGGACAAAAATTATTTTATATATTTTGAGGTGTAAATAATTTCTAACGCGCGTGTGTCTTAATTCCAACAGTCAAAATCAGTTTTAAGGGGGGGGGGTAGCGCATTTTCTGACCAAAAAGTCGAATTTTTGAAACATATCCTATCTGATGCAGAATTTCATGGTGAATCCAAATATGGAAACCGTTTTCCCATATCTTGCTTAGTCTTCGAGATATCTGGGATAGAAGATACTGCTCCGATATGTCGCGATATCGGTGAAGTTTGGGGTTTGCATTCAATTTCTGCAAATTTCTGTGCTCAGTGGTGCTAATTGGATGTCTCCACGAGAAAGAGCACAAAATTTTAATTGAGAAGGTATTTTTTTATGATTATTGGACCTACTGATCAGTTTATAAGACAACTTCAAGTCTCCGGAATGAAGACGGGACTCGAATAAGCGACTCTGCGGTATTTGCTGGATTACACGGAATAGACTTATCGGTCATCGGAGATCTTCAAAATGTATAATCTCCAGTTCTAGTGGTCGTACGGAGTTCGTTTTGGGCTCATTCGAAAGCTCTTTTCTCAGAGACCAAAGTTACCATTTGGTTTGGCAAACTCTTGAAAGCTGCCTGAGCAATCATAACTTGAACAAAATTTGCAAGGCATATTTTACCCAAATTCATGTTATGTTGCTTTACAACCATTTTGTCTTTAATCAAATGGTAACTTTGTTCTCTAAGAAAAGAGCTTTCGAATGAGCCTAAAACGAACTTCGTACGACCACTAGAACTGGAGATTATACATTTTGAAGATCTCTGATGACCGATAAGTCTATTCCGTGTAATCCCGCAAAGACCGCAGAGTCGCTTATTCAAGTCCTGTCTTCATTCCGGAGACTTGAAGTTGTCTTATAAACTGATCAGTAGGTCCAATAATCATAAAAAAATACCTTCTCAAATAAAATTTTGTGCTCTTTCTCGTGGAGACATCCAATTGGCACCATTGGGCACAGAAATTTGCAGAAATTGAATGCAAACTCCAAACTTCATCGCCTTTACCGATATCGCGATATATCGGAGCAGTATCTTCTATCCCAGATATCTCGAAAACTAAGCAAGATATGGGAAAACGGTTTCCATATTTGGATTCACCATGAAATTCTGCATCAGATAGGATATGTTTCAAAAATTCGTATTTTTGGTCAGAAAATGCGCTACCCCCCCCCCCTTAAATCCTTCATATATATAATTACTGGGTCTGGTGTATTTTATAAATACCCCAATTTTATGGCTTGTAGGTCCAATACTCACAAATGATAAGGCTCCTTCCCCTTTTGTGTACTTCCAGGACTCAAATTCAGGCATAAAGGTTAATACTATGCTCAGAATTCGGCAGTTTAATTACCAGGTCCCTAATACTAAGAAGAAAATGTGTTAGTTTGCTACAGTAGGCGTACAGTTACAAATATCTGGCCTGGCTTCCTATCTAGAATTTTGGTTGCCTAGGTGGGCACGGCAACTTCTTATCAGGACGTCGGCGGGGACATGGTAGGTGTTAGTATCCCTAATGGCCTTAATTTATATGCGCATAGTGGTAAACTGCCCTACCGCCTGAACTGTACAATCCCAATTCAGGTAAAAACACAGTAACCTCTTGGCCTACAAGTTCCAACGCAAATAATAGACACCGTTGTACTACAAATGAATCACCGACGCACCTGTACCTAGCAAATGAGTTAGGCGTACAGCTTGCTGCACCCTACCAATGTGTATGCCTTATACCAGTGTGCTTGCGTCCTATCTGAGTACTAGTATCTCTATACCTGCTCTACTCTCTCTCTCCCCCCGTAGGAATATGAAGGCTTACTGCGGGTTTTTCTCTGAATTAAGACAATACAGTCCCTAAATGTAATTTTGGCGCACAGCGTATCAATACCTCTACCTTCGATCTTAGGTCTTACGCTTAGGTACCAAGGCATCGAACGCTGTCTAACCTTCAGGTGATCGGCGAATAACTAAGGATAATATTGCGGGTTGTCTCCTTCCTACATTCCTCCGATGTTCTCGTCTATTGCCGCGGCCCGATGTCTAGCCTGCCATCCTGTTCCTCAGTTGTGTTCACCGTGGTGAAACATGATAAAAGGGGCAGATATAGCGAATACTTCTAACTTTATTACAAAATTAAACGATAACTAATAAAGATAACTAATAGATAGAATGGTTACTAGAATGGTTACTATAATGGTTACTAGATAATAACTAATGAACAAATCGCACCTTTCATAGCAAATTAGTGCTGCAATCAATCGAGAATGTTCTATGAGTTATATTGGGTTTTAAAGATAATCATTGGTCCAGCAAACACATATCTTGCACGACATTGGTTACTATCAGATAACTGCAATCATATTGGTTAATCTACCTTAAGCAGATGCAATTAAATTGTAGCGGTTAATTTGAATGAGTTGAAATTTAGCACAAAAAATAATTCGCACTTGCTAGGATTCGAACTCGATACCTACTGAACAATTTTCTAGCGCATAACCGACTGAGCTACTGAACCACTTAAACAATGTTATACAAATAGCTATAGTAAATGCAAATGAGGACTTAATGTAATCTTTATAACAAGTTTATTCCAACAAAATAAAATTTTGAAAATCCACGGCTTTTATGAGGATATAATTCTATATTTATACATATTACCGAACATCAGAACCGGTGCCTGCAAGTGGGGTATTAACAAAAGTTTCCATAACTTCTGGCTCCTCATAAATACTACCCGAGCCAGCCTCACTCTCTGATAGTCCCAACTGCACCAGTTCTAGTCGGTGCTTTTGCTTGGCATGATATTGCATAAGTCCTTTCAACCGGGCATGCATATCATCCCGCATGCGCTTTCCCGCTCTCTCTCTCTCTCTCTCTCTCTCTCTGTCCTCTTGCAAACTTTGGTTGGCCAACTCTGCCTCTCTCGCCTCCCGCTCTCTACAGTTTCTCGCCACCCTCTCAGCCCTCTCTTTATTCTCTCTCTCGCTAACTCTCTCTCTCTTTCTCTAATAACACAGTTCCCTCATCCAACTGCCTCTCTAATTCTTTCTGGTCTAGCGCCACAATATCTAATTGACACGCCAGATCTATCTCTAACACCCTTCTTGCTTTCGCGGAGGATGTAGCGGACTTATCGGTCCTACTAACTTTCCCCCGCTTTCCGGGGTTTTTGCTAACCGACGAGACCGAATCCTCGGCGTTAACCTTGGGTTTGCCCTCGTGTGGGTCCGCCCAACCGACTAACCTAATTCCCCTGGCATCCACTAAATACGGCCCTACGTACACTACTTCAGGCTCCATAATCCCGGATTGCCACTGTTAGAATAGTTCGTTGGCGACCCCCCTCGCTCTCTCACTCGCCAGTTCTCCCTGCCCAAAACGAACTAGATACCAAAAGTGTTTATTTGACTCGCCTAGCCGCTGGCTCAACTTTCCCTGATTTACCTTCTCTCCTTCTTTGGTCTCCTTCGACAGTTTCTTAGTGGCATTGTAGGCCCGTCGAAGCCGATCGCTGGTCCCGACGTCCTCTTCGCCGACATCTCCTCCTCCTCTCCTGGTTCGGCGTCGTACCGGCGGACCCACCGTCGCCGTTCCGGTGGGCCATCCATCGCCCTCGGCCTGTGGCTGGCCGGCGACTTCGGTACTCCGACCGCCGTCGTGCATCGACTCGTCCCTTCCTCGTGGTAGACGACTGCCCTCTGCTTGGGCTACCATATCGTCCCTCGTCGACGAATCCGGCGTCGCTGGCCGATACCGTCTCGTCGCGGCCTCGCGGATAGTTTGGTTGCTATTGTCTGGGGTCCGCGGCGGCATCCTCTGTCCCTCTGAATCTCGGGGCTCCCCTTTGCTCATCTTTACTTTATCTCTCTCTTTCTTCTAGCAGTCACAATTATGGCAGTTGGTTAAATTGTTCCACTGTGACGGGATCAAGGGATCCTGACCGGGTTGATTGTTCGTACGCGTCACCGCAGGCTGGGATGTTACTAGTTGTTTAGAAGAGGCCGTTAGGGAAAATTGGATTGAGTTGGTGTTGTTGTCCGACGGTCTGATATAATAAAATTGAGTAACCGGTAATGGTGAATAAAGTACTGTAGCAAGTAGATAATGACAACGGTGACGTTTGGTGATGGTGAAAGATGTCACTGGTCTGCACTCAAACTAATGACTGGGAAACTGAATAATCAGACCGGTAACGGGATAATATATATGTATGATTACCTCTACATTACTGTGGCCTCTTACTTAGTGGATGCTCTCCTTTGCCCCCCATTGGCTAATAACCTACTTTACGCCTCTCACTCTCTGGGAGTGTTTCCCCCCCTGTTGGCCCCTGCTGGCTGTTTCCCCTTCTGAGGTGGTTTGACCTCTAACCTCCCCTTGTGTGGCTTTGGGGTTCTTGTTGTCTCCGGTGTTGGTTGTGATACGAGATTGGTTATTGCCAATCTCGTATCTCCAACATATTGCTGAAAAGGTGCCACTTCCCATTTTATGAGGGTAATGCGGCGGAATTGAATCCGCTTACATGAAGTTTTACTGGATTTCTTAAAATCATTACAAAAAGTTTTGAAATCTTTATGTAGCACCGAATTGGCTAGTTTGTCAGCCTTGTATTTTGCTTCTGAACGTTTACAAATACGAAAAGCTCGCTTAAAAACAGCACGCGCTGCCAAATATTTCCTATGTATCTCTCCCTGCTTGGACGAGCCGGCGTCGCGCCAAGCAAAAAAGCAGAGCGTGACAATTGATATTTCTCCTTAACGGAGTCGTTCCATCCAGGCACATTGAACTCTTTATCATTATTGGCTGATCTACCACTGGGTATGGCCTTATCAGCAGCTGCTGCAAAAACGCCAGTGATAGAGGACCAAAAAGTATCTAAGCAGTCTCTATGATCCGTGCATTTACAATCAGTACAATTCAAAGCACTAGGTATACCTATGTTCTTCAAGTGATTGTCTAACTCAGCGCAGTATGCAGCGATGTCGGATGGTTTTGCCCGGTTCCAGTTTGGTTGCCCAACAACTGGAGCCTGACACGAATTTGATCCTGAATCATCACTAAGTGAAACGCCCAACTCAACAAATAATGGCATGTGATCGTCCTGTACTAAATCGTATAACACAGCAACAGTTTCAACAGATGAGGTACATACTATATGATCTAACCACGATTTACTGCTGTGGGCAGCACTTACAAATGTAAACGTGTTTGGAGGCAATCTTTTTACATCCGATATATGTAAATCATTTGCCTCACACCAATCACTGAGTTCAGTGTAAAATGGTTTTGGTAGATCTGCATTGAAATCTCCAATTATACAAACTTTATTAGTTCCCGACGCATCAATAAGGGCTTCGAGTTTCCCTAAATATTCTATAAATAAATCGTGGTTTTCAGGACAAAAATATGGTAAATAAACACTAAGCAGCAATAAATTAGAACCATCACTTCGATTGACATTTAACACTAATATTCTATCATCATCAACCGATTTATCATAATGTACGTATTGTAATATGTCTTGGCGAACCAGAGCAGCTAGACCGCAATTCGGCCGACCCACTAAAATCTTGGAAGATATATCGACAGGCGATTTACTGTAAGGAATAAATCGCTTATCTATCGATGATAGGTAGCTAAGCTCCTGCTGAGGCAGAAGATGCTCCTGCAAAAATATCATGTCAGATTTATCACACAAGTCTTTAATAGCTATCCTAGACAAAATTGTTCTCACTGAATTGCAATTGTGAGATGATACTCTGAGTTTATTAATCGAAAACATTGCACATTTTGAATATATGAAAATGTCTTAATATATAGAAAATATATAAATTGAAAAATAATTTAAATATAACATATGATCATATGATAGGTATTGGCGCAATGTCTATTTCCTTTAGACTTATAAACTAGGGCAAATCAAACACGTTATTATATCCCATCACCAATGATATCCAATAGTCAGTCACTTGGTAAGATCATTATTATTCATTATTCAAGTAACCCAGTCACCCGACTGAAGCCAAGCTGGCGGTTGGCGCTTGCGTTTTGGTCTACCCTGATATTTAGTATCAGTGTCACTGGACCTATTATCACTATCTGCCGTGGCTACTTTGTTATCCTCTCATTCAGTGTCACCTTCTTTCTCCACCATTAGTTCATTTTTAAGATTTCGGATAAAAATTTCAGATTCACCGGAGCTGCTATCAGTATGGATGTCCAAATCATAGTTTATAGGGTGTTTCTTGGTTTCGTTTTGGCCTGAGATTATTGGAAATATAGTACACAATGGGACTTGATATTCTTTTGATGCGAATCTAGAATTATTCAACTTCTTGATGAATGCATTATCTTTAATGATATTAGTAATAATATACTTGTCTCTAGTATGGAACTTGTCCCCTTGGATTTAATGTAAACTAAACCGCCACAACATCCTCCTTTCATTTTCCTCCTTAGCTAAAGGTGCTCTATTTGCCTTAGACTTGGCACTAGCTTGGTGATTGTACATCTTTGCCTCTGCTTGTAATTTAGCCAATTCCAAAGAATTAAGAAAGACAATTGCTCTCCTGTATTCTGGTCTCGCTGAAAGAGAATTTCTTTAGCTGAAAGATTACGATAACAGATACGTGAGTTCAAATGATCAGTTGCTAGAGCTAGTGATAGCTTTGTTACTGGACCACCTCTAGGATCGAGACGAAGTAGTTCCTTTTCTAACTCCTGTATAGATTTTTCGCCTACCGGGTTCTTGTTTGGATTTTTAATACGACCAAAATCCAACACTATACCAAATGATTTCAATGAAGAATCATTCTTTAGATTAAATCCAGGTGCACAATCGACTCGAGTTGTGGATGATACATTACGTATTGGAATGGTGTTTAATAGGAGTGCTTCACGTAATGAATCTGATGTTTCGTCAGGAATTATTGATGAGGAAGTATAAGAAGAGTAGTAGTCTCTTAATACAAATATGTTCTGCTTTTCTCTGCACATTACATCAGCAGCAAACATTTCACCAGGTGATGATGCCAATATCATTGATGTCTGCTCAAACATTTCTTTAGGTATTTTCTTTAATGAGTTACATTGAAAACAATTCTTGGAAACCATGTCAATAGAGGACTCGGAGTGTATAGCCCAAAAATATTGGTTGAAAACTCTTGTAAGTTGCAGGTGCAGTGTGGAAATGTAAATGTAAAGCTGTGACAACTCCAGGCAGTATTGAATCCGGTACTATTACAAGGTCACGAGTAGTAAGGAATGGATCTGATTTGCGTACTACAAGTAATCCACCAGAAATTGCGGAAACACAAATGTAATGATGTAAGTCCCTAGAATTCTTACACTTTTTAGAGGGCCTGGTTCCTTGAGTGAGATGTGCATATGCACGTCGGAGTGTCTCACAATCATGTTGAGCAGATTTCCACCTTGGAATATTCAGAAAAGGCATACGACCATGACCAGACAATACATCTTCTACAGTCATTGAGTGTACAACAGATGCTGCAAGCTCTTCATTGAATTTGCATATTTGACAGTTCAAATCAAAACATTCCTGAGGGTGTCGAGAAAGATAGTCACTGGACGTATTATCTGACCCTTTGATGTGTGACACTGTCACATTATGTGAACTTAAAGTCGAGTGGAAAGTTGAAATACGTGCTGATGCTGAAAATCTTCCAAGACATATATTTTTATACGCTAAAACACATGTCTTATTGTCAGATAAAATTTGAGTAGATTTGCTTGCTTCTCTGATGTAGGGTGAAAAATGTTTTACTGCTGCTGAAATAGCTAGACCTTCCAGCCTCCATGGCAACCAGTTTCTTTGGTGTTATTTTAATTTAAAACTGTAGAATCTTCCAAGTAAGCGTTTCCCATCACGAGCAATATACAGAGTAGATCCAAGACCATTGTTCATTGGTGACGCATCAACTGTGATAATTAATTGATCATTCGGTGATGGAATCGTGATTACATTCGGAGAGCGTAAAGCATCTTTGCTCTTATTGAAGTAACCTAAGATTTCAGGTGTCCATGTAATTTTATCAGGACCTTGTAAACCCTTTATCATATCTTCAAGAGGAGATAATAAAGAAGTATAACCAGAGATGCAACGTGATATATCTTTATAGGATCCAATATAGGATTTAAGTTCTGAACATGTGTTTGGAGGACATGCAGATAGTAACGGATTTAATTTAGGAGACTACTACTAGGATCGGCATGCTGCATTGCAGCTGCATTTTTAAGAATGCTGTGCCGGCTTGTCAACAAAATTGCACCGCCACAACTCCCTATCACCCATGACATTTGCTAGATCATCCGCATCTTTAAGACCAGTGTCCTTTAAGATGCGTCTCAAGAAAGTCATGGGCTGTCCACCATGCTTATTCACTCCATGAGGCTGCCAAAGTACAAGATTATGCACTGGCTGGTCCTCACGGCGAAAGCAATGTCCTGCAAAGCGGAGGCGATTTTGTTCTAGTGTCAAGCTTGGGGGAACCAATGAGACACCTCCAATGTTATATAGTGTCTGGTTGGAGATGTGTGCATTGTACTTGACACAATGAACCCGGCGTAGCATTCTTGTGAATGTGCCATCCAGAGCTTTGGTGTACTCAGCAGTTAGAGCCCAGCATGGACTCCCATAGAGCAGTACTGGAACTACTGCTGCTCTAAATAATCGGACCTTAAGTTTCCGATTAATTCTCGGTGACTTCCAAATCCTGGAAAGCCTATTCAAGGCTGCCCATGCCTTTCCCTTACGTATTCGAAGGTCCTCACCTGACTTCCGGATCCATGATCCCAGGTAACAGAAGTCGTCCACATGCTCAAGCATACCATCCTTTGAGCTTATGCTCATCCGATCAGAGACTTGCTGAGGACTTTCAAAGTTAACTGTCAGGATTTTGGTCTTTCTGGAGTTAATAAAAAGACCAACACTAGAAGCAGCATGTTCTAATGAGCTGAGGAGCCGTTGGGCTCCCTCTAATGATTCTGAGAGTACTCCTAAGTCATCAGCAAAGTCTAGATCAGTTAGGTACTTGACAGGATTTCCTCGACTTCTGGAGCCAGTAGGTGGAGTTATCATCACCCCATCATCATTATGATGATCTAAGGACATGCGTAGAACATAGTCAACCACAATAATGAACAAGAATGGTGCAAGTGTGTCTCCTTGGAGGACGCCCCATAACACTTCAAATGGTTCTGTGTCACCGTCAACAGTAGACACAAATGTTGTCGAACCATCGTATACTGATCTGATTGCTGCAATAATTTCATCAGGAATCCCATATAATGAAAGTATGCTGAACATACGTGAGCGAGAGACTGAATCAAAGGCCTTGAAGAAGTCAACAAAGATAACAGCCAGATGCCTGTCTTTCTTTTTTGATAATTCTTCAATTATCCTTCTAAGTGCCAAAATGGGCTCCATGGTCCCACGACCTTTACGGAACCCATTCTGATTTCCACGGAGCAGTCTCTCAATGGGATCCCTGATGCGATTTCATAGAATCCTATTGTATAGGTTTGCAGCAATCGAGATCAATGAGATTCCCCGAAAAGAACCATAGAGTGTTAGGTTGCCCTTCTTGGGAACTGGCACCAACTTATTTGTTTTCATTTCTTGTGGGACTCTTGTTGTACGGTACATGTCTACTATGATGGGATAGATGAGCTTTAAACACTCAGGTATTTTAAAGACCTCAGGGGGAACACCATCTACTCCACTGGCACGATTGGTCTTAATGCTCTTTGCAGCAGCCTTCACTTCTGCAAAGGAGATATCGCCAATGGGAATATCTGGGAGTACAGACTCAGACACCTTTACTTCTATAAAGTTATCAGGCAATACCCTGTCATTATTGAGGAGCTTTTCAAAGTGGGCTTTCCAACCATTGAGGCGATCGGCTGGTGATTCAGCCTTAACCTTGGTGGTTGGTTGGCTTTTCCGCCCAGTAAGCAGATTGATCGATTTCCATGCCTGGGATGATTGCCTGCTGTCGTCAGCATCATTGATGGCATCAACCTGTTGGTTTATTAGCTCCTGTAGATTAACAGAGTACTGCCTGTTCAGGGACCTAGATGCAGCCTTAACTGCATTCTTGGCCGCTGTAGTCTGTTTGAGTCGGGACTCTTTCTGCGCCTTATGAAGGTCATTTCGGCACTTTTGAATTTTGTTGTCAGTCCAGGGGGCCCTTTTCCTGTTTCGAGGGTATACAGGAACTGTTTCTGCAGCTGCTAACTTAACTGCTTCTGTAAAGGCAGTATAGCCCTCACAGTGATCTGCCGCCTCTGAGGCAAGAGCCTCATACCTGTTGCTCAGCTGTAGTGTGAAGCTGGATCTCACACTTGGCTGTTGCAACAGAGAGGACCAGTCATGCCGCGGCAAGGCATTTTTCGTTGTTCTGCTAGCCCGCAGACTAAGTCTTACCTTGGCCACAATAAGGCGGTGATCACTGGAGAAGGGTCGAAGTGTAAATGCATTACAGTCTTGTATAGAGCTCCTGTATTTCCTACGAAACAGAATATTGTCTATCTGGGACTTGTGACCACTGGGTCCACTATGAGTCCATAGCTTTCCAGTTCGCTTCTTGAACTGGGTTCCAGCCGAAAACAATCCATTTCCAGAGATAAAATCCTGAAGATGGACAGAATTTCGGTTAACACTATTGCTATAGACCCAGGCCGATGTAGGTGATTGATGCAGACTTGCATTAAAGTCTCCCAGGAATGTTAAGAATGCATGCTGATCCACTCCATCAGTAGCTGCTTGTAGATTGTGGTAGAAATTTTCCACCTCCTCAACAGGGGCAACACTAGTTGGAGAGTAGCACACAATCAGAACCACCTTAGGAAACTTCTTAGCCAGTCTTCCAGAACATGAGAAGTGGCAACGGATGATGCGGTTAGAGATTTGGTCTATTTTGTCCAATGCTGCATGTGCAGTTGGATTCATCAACAGACCAATTCCATCATTGCCACTATCATCTGCTGACGCGAGGGCGAGTCGCCAACCGCCCCCCATGTCCTTAATCAGAACCTCATCAGTCTGTCCAGTCTGCATTCGGTGCTCTTCAACACCCACTGCGCTAAGAGAAAGCTTATCTGCCAAGGCAGTCAGCTCACCTTGTCGCATTGGGGACCCGAGTGTTAGGGTGTTTACTGAGGCTAGTCTAGTGACTTGCCTCAGATTCACCAATGGCTTTGTTGGTCGGGGTGGAACATGAGAGTAGCCTCCAACTCCAAAATCCCTCTCCCCATCACAATCTGGCCTCCCTGGTGACCCAGGGTTTGGGCCAGAAAGGTCATCAGGAAAGGGACTCAAAGAATTGTTGACTGCTCTCTCTCCAGTAGGGGGTGAGACAGGCAGCCGGTCAGGAGTTAACTGACGCCTGTGAGGCCGATTGTGTCCGGTAATTCCACTGGCCTCTAGTGGACGGACCTCCGCATTGCTAATGTAATCCATAGTGGGGGTTGGGGGTGCTTTTTTGCCGAGTCAGCTCTCGGGGCAAATACCACACCCTGGTTTGCCATTCCACAGGGTGGGTGTCGCAATGGAGTCAGATATGAGGCCCATCACCCATATCTACTCTGGCGCACATGACCCACCATTGGCTGTTGCAGCTCATCTGCTGGGTCATGCCCTGTACCCTTGCTGCCAGGTGCAGGTCGCAGTGAAGTGCTCTCAGAGTGGACATGAGAACACTCTACTCCTGACCAGCCATTGGTAGAACACCATCTGCCTGGTCAGGCCATATACCCCTGCAGCCAAGTATATGGGTCCTTAATCCAGGACCAAGGGCGTCCTTATCCCAGAACGAAGGGGGTCCTAGTTACAGGACCAGATTTGCCCTAGTAAAAGGGGTCTATGCAGCTACAGGTGGCACCTCCTTTATGCTGCATGGAGGTGGCAAGTTTTCTTGATCAATGACCTAGAATACCTGACCTGACCTAAGATAATAGATAGATAGATAAAGACCTGACAATATAGGATTTAAGTTCTGAACATGTGTTTGGAGGACATGCAGATTGTAACGGATTTAATTTAGGAGAACTGACTGAGAGAGTACACGATTTCCATAACCAACCAAGAATTATGGTTTGTTTCGGACAAATAATTGTTTTCTCTGCAGATAATCTCAAATTGTTAGCCTCCAAACGAGACAATACATGTTCCCAATTACTGAACAGTTGCTCAACTGTGATACCACCAATGAACAAATCATCGGCAATCTTATCAACAAATCCATCTTGGATTAGGTTACCCAGGACCCTTGACATCAATTCCTGTGACCACTCAGAGGAACCTGGCATTCCCATAGCACATCTTGTGTATACACGAATACCCTGAAATGGAGTTACAGTGCCTAAAAATGGGATAGCAGATTTAGCAAGCCTTATTTGAAAAAATATTTTTGTTAAGTCTGTCACTATGAGATATTTCCAACACAAAATTTTTCTCAACACATCATCACATTTTGTAGACATACTAGGCAGAATTCTAGCATACTAGCCAATATCATTAAAGGCAGTTACAAATCGATGGCCCCCTCGGGGCTTTTTGACCAAAAAACTTGGTGAAACATAATGAACATCGACACCTACATCTTCCGGTTTACTTAACACTCCAAGATGTTCTAGTTTATCTGCTTCTTCTTGGAGCAATATTAAATTTGACTGATTGTAAAATGGAACCGACCCCTTACGAGCGCGAGGTGGAGGGAATACTGGCCCAATGTTTACCGTAGCTCTAATAGCTAATTTATAGCTACTCATACTCTTATCAGTAGAAGTAACACGTTGTGGGGTCTTCGAGCAGCACGTGTTCAAATGTTCAATGAATGAACAGCGACTAATTAACAAATTTATGAGGTATTCATTGACCAGCTATACCGACAGACCAATATTGTGACATATATTTTAGTTTAATGTTTGATTCAATTAGAGGCACAAATTAAAAAGGCTACAAATATATAGGGGTGAATAATTAAATTAGTCACCCATTAAAAGGTAGTAATAAATAAGTTATATAAATAAGTTATATAGTTAAAATATAAGTTGCAATTTTTAAATTCAGTAGTGTGCGTGTGTTGTGTATTGATTCCGTAGATTTCATGTTGAAATAGCGTTCATTAATTTAATTTCTATTTAATTATTCAGGCATAGTAATAAAAAAAAAAAGTAAATTTTCTTCGGCCACTAGGCCAGGGATTACGCACAAAGTCTGACGACTTATTTCCAGTGCGGTCCCCCCAGAACTTTACTCCCTAGAGGAAACTCTAGTACTCATTTAGCTACCACTTAAGGATGCGAGGCAGAGATGCGCCCTGGCTGGTCCCTTTAAAGCATTAGTGCCGAAATGAAAACTGCCCTGGCCCATGTGAGGATCGAACCCACGACCTACAGGAGATGTGAATTCAATGCAACCACTACACCAAGGTGGAACCCACTTTAAATTAGTTCGTGTGTGTTAAGTGTGTAAGATTTGATTGTTTCGTCATGAAACCATTAGGGCACAGAAACTGACGGATTCTTCGCAAATTTCGCAAACGTCGCGAATTTCGCAAACGTCGCAAACTTCGGTAATTTTTTCTACAATTTTGACTCCTTAAGCAAAAGGGTCCCGAATGAGTTTTTTAACTTTTATTTTTTTGTGATTTTGATTGCTTTTTTATATTAGTGAATATTCTAGAACCTTAGTAGATTTTTTATGGTATAATGCTAGTATTTTTTACTAGCTAGTAATTTTTGGAAATTATTTTGGTCATTAATATATTCTTCAACAGTTTAACCTGAAATATCATGGACTTTAACATTTTTTATAATTTCTAAAAATACTAGCTAGCAAAAAACACTACCGGTAGCTATCATAAAGAACATATCTACTAATGTTCTAGAACTTTTACCAATAACAAAAAAATTTAAAAACTCTAAAAAAGGATTGGTGAAAAATGGCTGGGGTGTCGACAGGGCGAAGTAGGGACCGTGTTGGTTAACCCCTTAGAGCCTATGACGTCCAGTGCATGTCACCATGGACAACACTAACACATGCAGTGGACGTCATGCTGCAATACATGTTTTATTGGAAGGCTTTTGGTCTAGGTATACTGGTGGATAGTATTAAAGACATTTAGTGCTCTTCATGGCAAAAAATCCATTTTGTACTGTAGATAGGATAGGCTTTATTGTAGACTGTATTATCAATGTTAGGTATATGGCGTAATGCCAACCACAGTACAGTAGTACAGACTGACAGTAAGACCGACAGACAGACAGACTATATTTATGTAAACGTGTAAACTGACATCAGAAATGAAATCAGCAACCCTTAACACCCCCATAGCGGGAATGTTGGTTAGTTAGTATACTTTCTTAAGTTTTGACAGACTGACTGACAGAAAGACCGACAGACCAACAGCCAGACAGACTAGATTAATGTAAACCTGAAAACTGACATCAGAAATGAAATCAGCACCCCTTAAAACCCCCATAGCGAGAATGTTAGTTAATTTGAATATTTTTTTATGTTTTGACAGACTGACTAACAGAATGACCGACAGACAGACAGACTAGATGTATGTAAACGTGAAAACTGACATCAGAAATGTAATCAGCACCCCTTAAAACCCCCACAGCGAGAATGTTAGCGACACGTTTTAATTGTTAACCATATTTCGTAAGATATATTTTAAAACATTTATTTATTAATAATGCAATAACTGAATAACCAGATAACGGAAAGACAAATCGAATTGAAACTTTTAATTACTAATAATAATTGTGGTGAGAGGTGATTGGAAATCAAGCATATATGTTATGTTATGGTAGGCACAGGCAAATTAATTGATGTCTGTTGAGATGTATTGAAGGAGCACTATTCCTTCTACTAGACTACTACAGATAGGCCATGTCCTTGTGTGCTAGCCTAGGCACACACACACACACACACACACACACACACACACACACACACACACACACACACACACACACACACACACACACACACACACACACACACACACACACACACACACACACACACACACACACACACACACACACACACACACACACACACACACACACACACACACACACACACACACACACACACACACACACACACACACACACACACACACACACACACACACACACACTACACACACACACACACACACACACACACACACACACACACACACACACACACACACACACACACACACACACACACACACACACACACACACACACACACACACACACACACACACACACACACACACACACACACACACACACACACACACACACACACACACACACACACACACACACACACACACACACACACACACACACACACACACACACACACACACACACACACACACACACACACACACACACACACACACACACACACACACACACACACACACACACACACACACACACACACACACACACACACACACACACACACACACACACACACACACACACACACACACACACACACACACACACACACACACACACACACACACACACACACACACACACACACACACACACACACACACACACACACACACACACACACACACACACACACACACACACACACACACACACACACACACACACACACACACACACACACACACACACACACACACACACACACACACACACCCCCACACACACACACACACACACCCCCCGCCACACACACAC
>JAUCBJ010004934.1:67500-140534 GCA_032718475.1 Nemertoderma westbladi | reverse complement strand
TCCCCACTAGATCCGTACTCCTCCCCACTAGTTCCGTACTCCTCCCCACTAGTTCCGTACTCCTCCCCGCTAGTTCCGTACTTCTCCCCACTAGTTCCGTACTCTTCCCCACTAGTTCCGCACGCCTCCCCACTAGTTCCGTACTCCTCCCCACTAGTTCCGTACTCCTCCCCACTAGTTCCGTACTCCTCCCCACTAGTTCAGTACTCCTCCCCACTAGTTCCGCACTCCTCCCCACTAGATCCGTACTCCTCCCCACTAGTTCCGTACTCCTCCCCACTAGTTCCGTACTCCTCCCCACTAGTTCCGTTCTCCTCCCCACTAGTTCCGTTCTCCTCTTCACTAGTTCCGTACTCCTCCCCACTAGTTCCGTACTCCTCCCCACTAGTTCCGTACTCTTCCCCACTAGTTCCGTACGCCTCCCCACTAGTACCGTACTCCTCCCCACTAGTTCCGTACTCCTCCCCACTAGTTCCGTACTCCTCCCCTCTAGTTCCGTACTCCTCCCCTCTAGTTCCGTACTCCTCCCCACTAGTTCCGTACTCCTCCCCACTAGTTCCGTTCTCCTCCCCACTAGTACCGTACTCCTCCCCACTAGTTCCGTACTCCTCCCCACTAGTTCCGTACTCCTCCCCTCTAGTTCCGTACTCCTCCCCACTAGTTCCGTTCTCCTCCCCACTAGTTCCGTTCTCCTCCCCACTAGTTCCGTACTCCTCCCCACTAGTTCCGTACTCTTCCCCACTAGTTCCGCACGCCTCCCCACTAGTTCCGTACTCCTCCCCACTAGTTCCGTACTCCTCCCCACTAGTTCCGTACTCCTCCCCACTAGTTCAGTACTCCTCCCCACTAGTTCCGCACTCCTCCCCACTAGATCCGTACTCCTCCCCACTAGTTCCGTACTCCTCCCCACTAGTTCCGTACTCCTCCCCACTAGTTCCGTTCTCCTCCCCACTAGTTCCGTTCTCCTCCCCACTAGTTCCGTACTCCTCCCCACTAGTTCCGTACTCCTCCCCACTAGTTCCGTACTCTTCCCCACTAGTTCCGTACGCCTCCCCACTAGTACCGTACTCCTCCCCACTAGTTCCGCACTCCTCCCCACTAGATCCGTACTCCTCCCCACTAGTTCCGTACTCCTCCCCACTAGTTCCGTACTCCTCCCCACTAGTTCCGTTCTCCTCCCCACTAGTTCCGTTCTCCTCCCCACTAGTTCCGCACTCCTCCCCACTAGTTCCGTTCTCCTCTCCACTAGTTCCGTTCTCCTCCCCACTAGTTCCGTTCTCCTCCCCACTAGTTCCGTACTCTTCCCCACTAGTTCCGTACTCCTCCCCACTAGTTCCGTACTCCTCCCCACTAGTTCCGTTCTCCTCCCCACTAGTTCCGCACTGCTCCCCAATGTTTCTCCCTGTAGTTTCATAGGTTTTGGCTGTTTCTGGAATTGATTATTACCATTTTACTAGCTATTAATTTTTACGGTTCTTATATAGCCAGTATTTTTTTAATAATTTCGTGAAAAGGGTAACAATAATGATTTAAGCTAACATACAAATCAATATCTACTAATACTGGTTATAATCATTAAGAAAATCAATTAAAATCATATTTCTGTAAATAAATGGGGCGGGGGGGGGGGGGGGGGCAGGTCTAGTACTACCTTTAATTCGAATCCAATCACTAGATCACATTCCCATTGTGATGTTATGTAATGTACAGCCTTCAATCCAACCCAGTAATTTCCTCCGTCAGTGTTGTCATCAAAACCATCTTCATATTCCTTCCATGTTTTATTGAAATCAAACCTAGATGTTGGGGAAGGTCGATTCTGTATTAAAACAGAACCTTGGTCGCAGATCACTATTTTGTTTAAAGATTCAATACGATCCTGCGTCATAGGAGCCGTTGTTATACCAGAACATGGGAATTCTTTCTTATTAGTCGTTGTGGGTGGGGGTGTTGTTGTTGTGGGTGAGGGTGAGGGTGTTATAGTGGTTGGTGGAGGTGCTGTAGTGGTGGGTGAGGGTGTTGATGATATCACATTCCTTTCAGTGGCGTTTTCAACTTCTGTTAGATCTATAGGGACGCTGGTGGTATTGTACGGTTCGGGTGGTGAGAGCTGTTCGGTGGTGGATGTTGAAGAAAAACTAGTAATAGTTGAGTTTATAGGAATAGTGTTTACAATATCGGGTTGAAGTTCTTTCCAAATTAACCAAGTTATTACTCCAGATATCCCCGCGACTAATAGGCCTATAAGAATTCCAATAATTACTCGCCGTTTTCGGCTCCAAATATTCCCGATTAACCTTCGTCTATCAACCCTTTTCTTGCCTTTAGTCGTTTTCTTATCTGAATAACTTTTAATGTCCATCGAACTTTTCTCTTCTTCTGGAGGATTTGGATTTACTTCATAATCGAAGTTCCTTTTGAACATCGAGGGTCTCCATTTAGGTGGCTTATTCCACGCCATGTCGAGGGCTCGGAATCTGTTGACTTTGGTACCAGGTTTGGGTATTTCCGGAGGACAAAAGTGTTCATTACATTTATGAATATCAAAGAAGACTTCATCCCTGTCACTAGATGTTGTATTCGTTGCCATAACAATAATAAATCACAGGTAGTTTCACGGTGTCTTGGAATATGATATGTAGTTTAGCTCACCCTATTGGCGATGAGGAGTGGGGGTGTGTGTGTGTACGTAGTATTCTTTGGAAAAATTCTCCAAATTTATAGGGCTACTTTCTGAAAAACATCACTACTGTGCTGTTTGTTCTTTTTCGCTTCAAGTAGTACATGAAAATTTGGTGCACAGCTCCTACATTTTCAAGTTTTTGATATGTTTTTAGTAAATCGAATGGCGAAATGAATGATAGTGTTTTTGAAAATAAAAGGTTGTCATATAAGATTACACAGATTCAAGTTTTAATTTCAATTCAATAAGTACTAAGACATTTATTGGTAACTCTAATGTTAAATGAGTTTATACTCACAACGATTTATATTCTAAAAGCATTTTACATATTATACAATTTTAATGTCATACCGTCAAAGAATAAAAAGTATAAATTAAAATATTATGTATTTAATTAATGTAATCTTTATTAATCCAAAGGATTGTAAAATTTACATACACCCAATAGGCCCTACAAATTTACACAATTTTACCTCATATAAATTTATATTTTCTTAAGTTGCTTAATAAAATAAAGATAGTATTAATGATAAAAGGCGACAGATATACTAGTGAAATTAGGCGACATCAGTGGGATTTAAAATAACATTGTTAAAAACGAGTTTAAGGAGAGAGCGATCAAAGGAGAGTCAACGTCGTAATTAACGTCGTAATAAATGAGTCATAATAACTACTATATTATAATTATTTTTTGCTTTTTAATAACTATTTCAATGTACCGGTAACTCCATTGTATAAACATATCGACAGCGACACTAGTTTATTTACTTACTAACATAATTATTATTAATACCGGTACTTATTATCCTGCTTATTAACATAGAACTCATTCACACTCTAATTTAGAGGGCTGCAAAAAATCATAGCTAACCATGAATAGGGGAGCTAGCTCAACATCAGTAGTACTACTATACTGGTATTAGTGTACTAGTACTAAGTACACTAGTACCACGTACAGTAGCTATAAAACTGTATTAATTGATACCAACGTTTTATTCTTTGTTAGATAACTTTTTGTATCAAATACAATATAATGATATTCTCGCTCTCGGTAATTTTTAGTAGCAAATATAATGAAAGTTCTAGACTGTACCCAAACTGTGTTGATATAGTTACTTTATTTTTAGTAGCAAATATAATGAAAGTTCTAGACTGTACCCAAACTGTGTTGATATAGTTACTTTATTTTTAGTAGCAAATATAATGAAAGTTCTAGACTGTACCCAAACTATGTTGATATAGTTACTTTATTTTTAGTAGCAAATATAATGAAAGTTCTAGACTGTACCCAAACTGTGTTGATATAGTTACTTTATTTTTAGTAGCAAATATAATGAAAGTTCTAGACTGTACCCAAACTGTGTTGATATAGTTACTTTATTTTTAGTAGCTAATATAATGAAAGTTCTAGACTGTATCCAAACTGTGTTGATATAGTTACTTTATTTTTAGTAGCAAATATAATGAAAGTTCTAGACTGTACCCAAACTATGTTGATATAGTTACTTTATTTTTAGTAGCAAATATAATGAAAGTTCTAGACTGTACCCAAACTGTGTTGATATAGTTACTTTATTTTTAGTAGCTAATATAATGAAAGTTCTAGACTGTATCCAAACTGTGTTGATATAGTTACTTTATTTTTAGTAGCAAATATAATGAAAGTTCTAGACTGTACCCAAACTGTGTTGATATAGTTACTTTATTTTTAGTAGCTAATATAATGAAAGTTCTAGACTGTATCCAAACTGTGTTGATATAGTTACTTTATTTTTAGTAGCAAATATAATGAAAGTTCTAGACTGTACCCAAACTATGTTGATATAGTTACTTTATTTTTAGTAGCAAATATAATGAAAGTTCTAGACTGTACCCAAACTATGTTGATATAGTTACTTTATTTTTAGTAGCAAATATAATGAAAGTTCTAGACTGTACCCAAACTGTGTTGATATAGTTACTTTATTTTTAGTAGCAAATATAATGAAAGTTCTAGACTGTACCCAAACTATGTTGATATAGTTACTTTATTTTTAGTAGCAAATATAATGAAAGTTCTAGACTGTACCCAAACTGTGTTGATATAGTTACTTTATTTTTAGTAGCTAATATAATGTTATTCTCGCTCTCAGTAATTTTTAGTAGCAAATATAATGAAAGTTCTAGACTGTATCCAAACTGTGTTGATATAGTTACTTTATTTTTAGTAGCTAATATAATGAAAGTTCTAGACTGTACCCAAACTGTGTTGATATAGTTACTTTATTTTTAGTAGCTAATATAATGTTATTCTCGCTCTCAGTAATTTTTAGTAGCAAATATAATGAAAGTTCTAGACTGTACCCAAACTGTGTTGATATAGTTACTTTATTTTTAGTAGCTAATATAATGAAAGTTCTAGACTGTACCCAAACTGTGTTGATATAGTTACTTTATTTTTAGTAGCAAATATAATGAAAGTTCTAGACTGTACCCAAACTGTGTTGATATAGTTACTTTATTTTTAGTAGCAAATATAATGAAAGTTCTAGACTGCACCCAAACTGTGTTGATATAGTTACTTTATTTTTAGTAGCTAATATAATGAAAGTTCTAGACTGTACCCAAACTATGTTGATATAGTTACTTTATTTTTAGTAGCAAATATAATGAAAGTTCTAGACTGTACCCAAACTATGTTGATATAGTTACTTTATTTTTAGTAGCAAATATAATGAAAGTTCTAGACTGTACCCAAACTGTGTTGATATAGTTACTTTATTTTTAGTAGCAAATATAATGAAAGTTCTAGACTGTACCCAAACTATGTTGATATAGTTACTTTATTTTTAGTAGCAAATATAATGAAAGTTCTAGACTGTACCCAAACTATGTTGATATAGTTACTTTATTTTTAGTAGCTAATATAATGTTATTCTCGCTCTCAGTAATTTTTAGTAGCAAATATAATGAAAGTTCTAGACTGTACCCAAACTGTGTTGATATAGTTACTTTATTTTTAGTAGCTAATATAATGAAAGTTCTAGACTGTACCCAAACTGTGTTGATATAGTTACTTTATTTTTAGTAGCTAATATAATGAAAGTTCTAGACTGTACCCAAACTGTGTTGATATAGTTACTTTATTTTTAGTAGCTAATATAATGAAAGTTCTAGACTGTACCCAAACTGTGTTGATATAGTTACTTTATTTTTAGTAGCTAATATAATGTTATTCTCGCTCTCAGTAATTTTTAGTAGCAAATATAATGAAAGTTCTAGACTGTACCCAAACTGTGTTGATATAGTTACTTTATTTTTAGTAGCAAATATAATGAAAGTTCTAGACTGTACCCAAACTGTGTTGATATAGTTACTTTATTTTTAGTAGCTAATATAATGAAAGTTCTAGACTGTACCCAAACTGTGTTGATATAGTTACTTTATTTTTAGTAGCAAATATAATGAAAGTTCTAGACTGTACCCAAACTGTGTTGATATAGTTACTTTATTTTTAGTAGCTAATATAATGTTATTCTCGCTCTCAGTAATTTTTAGTAGCAAATATAATGAAAGTTCTAGACTGTACCCAAACTGTGTTGATATAGTTACTTTATTTTTAGTAGCAAATATAATGAAAGTTCTAGACTGTACCCAAACTGTGTTGATATAGTTACTTTATTTTTAGTAGCTAATATAATGTTATTCTCGCTCTCAGTAATTTTTAGTAGCAAATATAATGAAAGTTCTAGACTGTACCCAAACTGTGTTGATATAGTTACTTTATTTTTAGTAGCTAATATAATGAAAGTTCTAGACTGTACCCAAACTGTGTTGATATAGTTACTTTATTTTTAGTAGCAAATATAATGAAAGTTCTAGACTGTACCCAAACTGTGTTGATATAGTTACTTTATTTTTAGTAGCTAATATAATGTTATTCTCGCTCTCAGTAATTTTTAGTAGCAAATATAATGAAAGTTCTAGACTGTACCCAAACTGTGTTGATATAGTTACTTTATTTTTAGTAGCTAATATAATGAAAGTTCTAGACTGTATCCAAACTGTGTTGATATAGTTACTTTATTTTTAGTAGCTAATATAATGAAAGTTCTAGACTGTACCCAAACTGTGTTGATATAGTTACTTTATTTTTAGTAGCTAATATAATGAAAGTTCTAGACTGTACCCAAACTGTGTTGATATAGTTACTTTATTTTTAGTAGCTAATATAATGAAAGTTCTAGACTGTACCCAAACTGTGTTGATATAGTTACTTTATTTTTAGTAGCAAATATAATGAAAGTTCTAGACTGTACCCAAACTATGTTGATATAGTTACTTTATTTTTAGTAGCAAATATAATGAAAGTTCTAGACTGTACCCAAACTGTGTTGATATAGTTACTTTATTTTTAGTAGCAAATATAATGAAAGTTCTAGACTGTACCCAAACTGTGTTGATATAGTTACTTTATTTTTAGTAGCAAATATAATGAAAGTTCTAGACTGTACCCAAACTGTGTTGATATAGTTACTTTATTTTTAGTAGCAAATATAATGAAAGTTCTAGACTGTACCCAAACTGTGTTGATATAGTTACTTTATTTTTAGTAGCAAATATAATGAAAGTTCTAGACTGTACCCAAACTATGTTGATATAGTTACTTTATTTTTAGTAGCAAATATAATGAAAGTTCTAGACTGTACCCAAACTGTGTTGATATAGTTACTTTATTTTTAGTAGCAAATATAATGAAAGTTCTAGACTGTACCCAAACTATGTTGATATAGTTACTTTATTTTTAGTAGCAAATATAATGAAAGTTCTAGACTGTACCCAAACTATGTTGATATAGTTACTTTATTTTTAGTAGCAAATATAATGAAAGTTCTAGACTGTATCCAAACTGTGTTGATATAGTTACTTTATTTTTAGTAGCAAATATAATGTTATTCTCGCTCTCAGTAATTTTTAGTAGCAAATATAATGAAAGTTCTAGACTGTACCCAAACTGTGTTGATATAGTTACTTTATTTTTAGTAGCAAATATAATGAAAGTTCTAGACTGTACCCAAACTGTGTTGATATAGTTACTTTATTTTTAGTAGCAAATATAATGTTATTCTCGCTCTCAGTAATTTTTAGTAGCAAATATAATGAAAGTTCTAGACTGTACCCAAACTATGTTGATATAGTTACTTTATTTTTAGTAGCAAATATAATGAAAGTTCTAGACTGTACCCAAACTGTGTTGATATAGTTACTTTATTTTTAGTAGCAAATATAATGAAAGTTCTAGACTGTACCCAAACTGTGTTGATATAGTTACTTTATTTTTAGTAGCAAATATAATGTTATTCTCGCTCTCAGTAATTTTTAGTAGCAAATATAATGAAAGTTCTAGACTGTACCCAAACTATGTTGATATAGTTACTTTATTTTTAGTAGCAAATATAATGAAAGTTCTAGACTGTACCCAAACTGTGTTGATATAGTTACTTTATTTTTAGTAGCAAATATAATGTTATTCTCGCTCTCAGTAATTTTTAGTAGCAAATATAATGAAAGTTCTAGACTGTACCCAAACTATGTTGATATAGTTACTTTATTTTTAGTAGCAAATATAATGAAAGTTCTAGACTGTATCCAAACTATGTTGATATAGTTACTTTATTTTTAGTAGCAAATATAATGTTATTCTCGCTCTCAGTAATTTTTAGTAGCAAATATAATGAAAGTTCTAGACTGTATCCAAACTATGTTGATATAGTTACTTTATTTTTAGTAGCAAATATAATGAAAGTTCTAGACTGTACCCAAACTATGTTGATATAGTTACTTTATTTTTAGTAGCAAATATAATGAAAGTTCTAGACTGTACCCAAACTATGTTGATATAGTTACTTTATTTTTAGTAGCAAATATAATGAAAGTTCTAGACTGTATCCAAACTATGTTGATATAGTTACTTTATTTTTAGTAGCAAATATAATGAAAGTTCTAGACTGTATCCAAACTATGTTGATATAGTTACTTTATTTTTAGTAGCAAATATAATGAAAGTTCTAGACTGTATCCAAACTATGTTGATATAGTTACTTTATTTTTAGTAGCAAATATAATGAAAGTTCTAGACTGTACCCAAACTATGTTGATATAGTTACTTTATTTTTAGTAGCAAATATAATGAAAGTTCTAGACTGTATCCAAACTATGTTGATATAGTTACTTTATTTTTAGTAGCAAATATAATGAAAGTTCTAGACTGTATCCAAACTGTGTTGATATAGTTACTTTATTTTTAGTAGCAAATATAATGTTATTCTCGCTCTCAGTAATTTTTAGTAGCAAATATAATGAAAGTTCTAGACTGTACCCAAACTATGTTGATATAGTTACTTTATTTTTAGTAGCAAATATAATGAAAGTTCTAGACTGTATCCAAACTGTGTTGATATAGTTACTTTATTTTTAGTAGCAAATATAATGTTATTCTCGCTCTCAGTAATTTTTAGTAGCAAATATAATGAAAGTTCTAGACTGTATCCAAACTATGTTGATATAGTTACTTTATTTTTAGTAGCAAATATAATGAAAGTTCTAGACTGTACCCAAACTATGTTGATATAGTTACTTTATTTTTAGTAGCAAATATAATGAAAGTTCTAGACTGTACCCAAACTATGTTGATATAGTTACTTTATTTTTAGTAGCAAATATAATGAAAGTTCTAGACTGTATCCAAACTATGTTGATATAGTTACTTTATTTTTAGTAGCAAATATAATGAAAGTTCTAGACTGTATCCAAACTATGTTGATATAGTTACTTTATTTTTAGTAGCAAATATAATGAAAGTTCTAGACTGTATCCAAACTATGTTGATATAGTTACTTTATTTTTAGTAGCAAATATAATGAAAGTTCTAGACTGTACCCAAACTATGTTGATATAGTTACTTTATTTTTAGTAGCAAATATAATGAAAGTTCTAGACTGTATCCAAACTATGTTGATATAGTTACTTTATTTTTAGTAGCAAATATAATGAAAGTTCTAGACTGTATCCAAACTGTGTTGATATAGTTACTTTATTTTTAGTAGCAAATATAATGTTATTCTCGCTCTCAGTAATTTTTAGTAGCAAATATAATGAAAGTTCTAGACTGTACCCAAACTATGTTGATATAGTTACTTTATTTTTAGTAGCAAATATAATGAAAGTTCTAGACTGTACCCAAACTGTGTTGATATAGTTACTTTATTTTTAGTAGCAAATATAATGAAAGTTCTAGACTGTACCCAAACTGTGTTGATATAGTTACTTTATTTTTAGTAGCAAATATAATGTTATTCTCGCTCTCAGTAATTTTTAATAGCAAATATAATGAAAGTTCTAGACTGTATCCAAACTGTGTTGATATAGTTACTTTATTTTTAGTAGCAAATATAATGAAAGTTCTAGACTGTATCCAAACTATGTTGATATAGTTACTTTATTTTTAGTAGCAAATATAATGAAAGTTCTAGACTGTATCCAAACTGTGTTGATATAGTTACTTTATTTTTAGTAGCAAATATAATGTTATTCTCGCTCTCGGTAATTTTTAGTAGCAAATATAATGAAAGTTCTAGACTGTACCCAAACTGTGTTGATATAGTTACTTTATTTTTAGTAGCAAATATAATGTTATTCTCGCTCTCAGTAATTTTTAATAGCAAATATAATGAAAGTTCTAGACTGTATCCAAACTATGTTGATATAGTTACTTTATTTTTAGTAGCAAATATAATGAAAGTTCTAGACTGTATCCAAACTGTGTTGATATAGTTACTTTATTTTTAGTAGCAAATATAATGTTATTCTCGCTCTCAGTAATTTTTAGTAGCAAATATAATGAAAGTTCTAGACTGTACCCAAACTGTGTTGATATAGTTACTTTATTTTTAGTAGCAAATATAATGTTATTCTCGCTCTCAGTAATTTTTAATAGCAAATATAATGAAAGTTCTAGACTGTACCCAAACTGTGTTGATATAGTTACTTTATTTTTAGTAGCAAATATAATGTTATTCTCGCTCTCAGTAATTTTTAATAGCAAATATAATGAAAGTTCTAGACTGTACCCAAACTGTGTTGATATAGTTACTTTATTTTTAGTAGCAAATATAATGAAAGTTCTAGACTGTATCCAAACTGTGTTGATATAGTTACTTTATTTTTAGTAGCAAATATAATGAAAGTTCTAGACTGTATCCAAACTATGTTGATATAGTTACTTTATTTTTAGTAGCAAATATAATGAAAGTTCTAGACTGTATCCAAACTGTGTTGATATAGTTACTTTATTTTTAGTAGCAAATATAATGTTATTCTCGCTCTCGGTAATTTTTAATAGCAAATATAATGAAAGTTCTAGACTGTATCCAAACTGTGTTGATATAGTTACTTTATTTTTAGTAGCAAATATAATGAAAGTTCTAGACTGTATCCAAACTATGTTGATATAGTTACTTTATTTTTAGTAGCAAATATAATGAAAGTTCTAGACTGTATCCAAACTGTGTTGATATAGTTACTTTATTTTTAGTAGCAAATATAATGAAAGTTCTAGACTGTATCCAAACTATGTTGATATAGTTACTTTATTTTTAGTAGCAAATATAATGAAAGTTCTAGACTGTATCCAAACTATGTTGATATAGTTACTTTATTTTTAGTAGCAAATATAATGAAAGTTCTAGACTGTATCCAAACTATGTTGATATAGTTACTTTATTTTTAGTAGCAAATATAATGAAAGTTCTAGACTGTATCCAAACTGTGTTGATATAGTTACTTTATTTTTAGTAGCAAATATAATGAAAGTTCTAGACTGTATCCAAACTATGTTGATATAGTTACTTTATTTTTAGTAGCAAATATAATGAAAGTTCTAGACTGTATCCAAACTATGTTGATATAGTTACTTTATTTTTAGTAGCAAATATAATGAAAGTTCTAGACTGTATCCAAACTGTGTTGATATAGTTACTTTATTTTTAGTAGCAAATATAATGAAAGTTCTAGACTGTATCCAAACTATGTTGATATAGTTACTTTATTTTTAGTAGCAAATATAATGAAAGTTCTAGACTGTATCCAAACTGTGTTGATATAGTTACTTTATTTTTAGTAGCAAATATAATGTTATTCTCGCTCTCGGTAATTTTTAGTAGCAAATATAATGAAAGTTCTAGACTGTACCCAAACTGTGTTGATATAGTTACTTTATTTTTAGTAGCAAATATAATGTTATTCTCGCTCTCAGTAATTTTTAATAGCAAATATAATGAAAGTTCTAGACTGTATCCAAACTGTGTTGATATAGTTACTTTATTTTTAGTAGCAAATATAATGAAAGTTCTAGACTGTATCCAAACTATGTTGATATAGTTACTTTATTTTTAGTAGCAAATATAATGAAAGTTCTAGACTGTATCCAAACTGTGTTGATATAGTTACTTTATTTTTAGTAGCAAATATAATGTTATTCTCGCTCTCAGTAATTTTTAGTAGCAAATATAATGAAAGTTCTAGACTGTACCCAAACTGTGTTGATATAGTTACTTTATTTTTAGTAGCAAATATAATGTTATTCTCGCTCTCAGTAATTTTTAATAGCAAATATAATGAAAGTTCTAGACTGTATCCAAACTATGTTGATATAGTTACTTTATTTTTAGTAGCAAATATAATGAAAGTTCTAGACTGTACCCAAACTGTGTTGATATAGTTACTTTATTTTTAGTAGCAAATATAATGAAAGTTCTAGACTGTACCCAAACTGTGTTGATATAGTTACTTTATTTTTAGTAGCAAATATAATGTTATTCTCGCTCTCAGTAATTTTTAGTAGCAAATATAATGAAAGTTCTAGACTGTATCCAAACTATGTTGATATAGTTACTTTATTTTTAGTAGCAAATATAATGAAAGTTCTAGACTGTATCCAAACTATGTTGATATAGTTACTTTATTTTTAGTAGCAAATATAATGAAAGTTCTAGACTGTATCCAAACTGTGTTGATATAGTTACTTTATTTTTAGTAGCAAATATAATGTTATTCTCGCTCTCAGTAATTTTTAGTAGCAAATATAATGAAAGTTCTAGACTGTACCCAAACTGTGTTGATATAGTTACTTTATTTTTAGTAGCAAATATAATGTTATTCTCGCTCTCAGTAATTTTTAATAGCAAATATAATGAAAGTTCTAGACTGTATCCAAACTATGTTGATATAGTTACTTTATTTTTAGTAGCAAATATAATGAAAGTTCTAGACTGTACCCAAACTGTGTTGATATAGTTACTTTATTTTTAGTAGCAAATATAATGAAAGTTCTAGACTGTATCCAAACTGTGTTGATATAGTTACTTTATTTTTAGTAGCAAATATAATGAAAGTTCTAGACTGTATCCAAACTATGTTGATATAGTTACTTTATTTTTAGTAGCAAATATAATGAAAGTTCTAGACTGTACCCAAACTATGTTGATATAGTTACTTTATTTTTAGTAGCAAATATAATGTTATTCTCGCTCTCAGTAATTTTTAGTAGCAAATATAATGAAAGTTCTAGACTGTACCCAAACTGTGTTGATATAGTTACTTTATTTTTAGTAGCAAATATAATGAAAGTTCTAGACTGTACCCAAACTGTGTTGATATAGTTACTTTATTTTTAGTAGCAAATATAATGTTATTCTCGCTCTCAGTAATTTTTAGTAGCAAATATAATGAAAGTTCTAGACTGTATCCAAACTGTGTTGATATAGTTACTTTATTTTTAGTAGCAAATATAATGTTATTCTCGCTCTCAGTAATTTTTAATAGCAAATATAATGAAAGTTCTAGACTGTACCCAAACTATGTTGATATAGTTACTTTATTTTTAGTAGCAAATATAATGAAAGTTCTAGACTGTATCCAAACTATGTTGATATAGTTACTTTATTTTTAGTAGCAAATATAATGTTATTCTCGCTCTCAGTAATTTTTAGTAGCAAATATAATGAAAGTTCTAGACTGTACCCAAACTATGTTGATATAGTTACTTTATTTTTAGTAGCAAATATAATGAAAGTTCTAGACTGTATCCAAACTGTGTTGATATAGTTACTTTATTTTTAGTAGCAAATATAATGTTATTCTCGCTCTCAGTAATTTTTAGTAGCAAATATAATGAAAGTTCTAGACTGTACCCAAACTGTGTTGATATAGTTACTTTATTTTTAGTAGCAAATATAATGTTATTCTCGCTCTCAGTAATTTTTAGTAGCAAATATAATGAAAGTTCTAGACTGTACCCAAACTATGTTGATATAGTTACTTTATTTTTAGTAGCAAATATAATGTTATTCTCGCTCTCAGTAATTTTTAATAGCAAATATAATGAAAGTTCTAGACTGTACCCAAACTATGTTGATATAGTTACTTTATTTTTAGTAGCAAATATAATGAAAGTTCTAGACTGTATCCAAACTATGTTGATATAGTTACTTTATTTTTAGTAGCAAATATAATGAAAGTTCTAGACTGTATCCAAACTATGTTGATATAGTTACTTTATTTTTAGTAGCAAATATAATGAAAGTTCTAGACTGTATCCAAACTGTGTTGATATAGTTACTTTATTTTTAGTAGCAAATATAATGTTATTCTCGCTCTCAGTAATTTTTAGTAGCAAATATAATGAAAGTTCTAGACTGTACCCAAACTGTGTTGATATAGTTACTTTATTTTTAGTAGCAAATATAATGTTATTCTCGCTCTCAGTAATTTTTAATAGCAAATATAATGAAAGTTCTAGACTGTACCCAAACTATGTTGATATAGTTACTTTATTTTTAGTAGCAAATATAATGAAAGTTCTAGACTGTATCCAAACTGTGTTGATATAGTTACTTTATTTTTAGTAGCAAATATAATGTTATTCTCGCTCTCAGTAATTTTTAGTAGCAAATATAATGAAAGTTCTAGACTGTACCCAAACTATGTTGATATAGTTACTTTATTTTTAGTAGCAAATATAATGTTATTCTCGCTCTCAGTAATTTTTAATAGCAAATATAATGAAAGTTCTAGACTGTACCCAAACTGTGTTGATATAGTTACTTTATTTTTAGTAGCAAATATAATGTTATTCTCGCTCTCAGTAATTTTTAGTAGCAAATATAATGAAAGTTCTAGACTGTACCCAAACTGTGTTGATATAGTTACTTTATTTTTAGTAGCAAATATAATGTTATTCTCGCTCTCAGTAATTTTTAGTAGCAAATATAATGAAAGTTCTAGACTGTACCCAAACTATGTTGATATAGTTACTTTATTTTTAGTAGCAAATATAATGTTATTCTCGCTCTCAGTAATTTTTAATAGCAAATATAATGAAAGTTCTAGACTGTACCCAAACTATGTTGATATAGTTACTTTATTTTTAGTAGCAAATATAATGAAAGTTCTAGACTGTATCCAAACTATGTTGATATAGTTACTTTATTTTTAGTAGCAAATATAATGAAAGTTCTAGACTGTATCCAAACTATGTTGATATAGTTACTTTATTTTTAGTAGCAAATATAATGAAAGTTCTAGACTGTATCCAAACTGTGTTGATATAGTTACTTTATTTTTAGTAGCAAATATAATGTTATTCTCGCTCTCAGTAATTTTTAGTAGCAAATATAATGAAAGTTCTAGACTGTACCCAAACTGTGTTGATATAGTTACTTTATTTTTAGTAGCAAATATAATGAAAGTTCTAGACTGTACCCAAACTGTGTTGATATAGTTACTTTATTTTTAGTAGCAAATATAATGTTATTCTCGCTCTCAGTAATTTTTAGTAGCAAATATAATGAAAGTTCTAGACTGTATCCAAACTGTGTTGATATAGTTACTTTATTTTTAGTAGCAAATATAATGTTATTCTCGCTCTCAGTAATTTTTAGTAGCAAATATAATGAAAGTTCTAGACTGTACCCAAACTGTGTTGATATAGTTACTTTATTTTTAGTAGCAAATATAATGAAAGTTCTAGACTGTACCCAAACTGTGTTGATATAGTTACTTTATTTTTAGTAGCAAATATAATGTTATTCTCGCTCTCAGTAATTTTTAGTAGCAAATATAATGAAAGTTCTAGACTGTACCCAAACTATGTTGATATAGTTACTTTATTTTTAGTAGCAAATATAATGTTATTCTCGCTCTCAGTAATTTTTAGTAGCAAATATAATGAAAGTTCTAGACTGTACCCAAACTATGTTGATATAGTTACTTTATTTTTAGTAGCAAATATAATGTTATTCTCGCTCTCAGTAATTTTTAGTAGCAAATATAATGAAAGTTCTAGACTGTACCCAAACTATGTTGATATAGTTACTTTATTTTTAGTAGCAAATATAATGAAAGTTATAGACTGTACCCAAACTGTGTTGATATAGTTACTTTATTTTTAGTAGCAAATATAATGAAAGTTCTAGACTGTACCCAAACTGTGTTGATATAGTTACTTTATTTTTAGTAGCAAATATAATGTTATTCTCCTCTCAGTAATTTTTAGTAGCAAATATAATGAAAGTTCTAGACTGTACCCAAACTGTGTTGATATAGTTACTTTATTTTTAGTAGCAAATATAATGAAAGTTCTAGACTGTACCCAAACTATGTTGATATAGTTACTTTATTTTTAGTAGCAAATATAATGAAAGTTCTAGACTGTACCCAAACTATGTTGATATAGTTACTTTATTTTTAGTAGCAAATATAATGAAAGTTCTAGACTGTACCCAAACTATGTTGATATAGTTACTTTATTTTTAGTAGCAAATATAATGAAAGTTCTAGACTGTACCCAAACTATGTTGATATAGTTACTTTATTTTTAGTAGCAAATATAATGAAAGTTCTAGACTGTACCCAAACTATGTTGATATAGTTACTTTATTTTTAGTAGCAAATATAATGTTATTCTCGCTCTCAGTAATTTTTAGTAGCAAATATAATGAAAGTTCTAGACTGTACCCAAACTATGTTGATATAGTTACTTTATTTTTAGTAGCAAATATAATGAAAGTTCTAGACTGTACCCAAACTATGTTGATATAGTTACTTTATTTTTAGTAGCAAATATAATGAAAGTTCTAGACTGTACCCAAACTGTGTTGATATAGTTACTTTATTTTTAGTAGCAAATATAATGAAAGTTCTAGACTGTACCCAAACTGTGTTGATATAGTTACTTTATTTTTAGTAGCAAATATAATGTTATTCTCGCTCTCAGTAATTTTTAGTAGCAAATATAATGAAAGTTCTAGACTGTACCCAAACTATGTTGATATAGTTACTTTATTTTTAGTAGCAAATATAATGTTATTCTCGCTCTCAGTAATTTTTAGTAGCAAATATAATGAAAGTTCTAGACTGTACCCAAACTATGTTGATATAGTTACTTTATTTTTAGTAGCAAATATAATGAAAGTTCTAGACTGTACCCAAACTGTGTTGATATAGTTACTTTATTTTTAGTAGCAAATATAATGAAAGTTCTAGACTGTACCCAAACTGTGTTGATATAGTTACTTTATTTTTAGTAGCAAATATAATGTTATTCTCGCTCTCAGTAATTTTTAGTAGCAAATATAATGAAAGTTCTAGACTGTACCCAAACTGTGTTGATATAGTTACTTTATTTTTAGTAGCAAATATAATGAAAGTTCTAGACTGTACCCAAACTATGTTGATATAGTTACTTTATTTTTAGTAGCAAATATAATGAAAGTTATAGACTGTACCCAAACTATGTTGATATAGTTACTTTATTTTTAGTAGCAAATATAATGTTATTCTCGCTCTCAGTAATTTTTAGTAGCAAATATAATGAAAGTTCTAGACTGTACCCAAACTGTGTTGATATAGTTACTTTATTTTTAGTAGCAAATATAATGAAAGTTCTAGACTGTACCCAAACTGTGTTGATATAGTTACTTTATTTTTAGTAGCAAATATAATGAAAGTTCTAGACTGTACCCAAACTGTGTTGATATAGTTACTTTATTTTTAGTAGCAAATATAATGAAAGTTCTAGACTGTACCCAAACTGTGTTGATATAGTTACTTTATTTTTAGTAGCAAATATAATGTTATTCTCGCTCTCAGTAATTTTTAGTAGCAAATATAATGAAAGTTCTAGACTGTACCCAAACTGTGTTGATATAGTTACTTTATTTTTAGTAGCAAATATAATGAAAGTTCTAGACTGTACCCAAACTGTGTTGATATAGTTACTTTATTTTTAGTAGCAAATATAATGAAAGTTCTAGACTGTACCCAAACTATGTTGATATAGTTACTTTATTTTTAGTAGCAAATATAATGAAAGTTCTAGACTCTACCCAAACTATGTTGATATAGTTACTTTATTTTTAGTAGCAAATATAATGAAAGTTCTAGACTGTACCCAAACTATGTTGATATAGTTACTTTATTTTTAGTAGCAAATATAATGAAAGTTCTAGACTGTACCCAAACTATGTTGATATAGTTACTTTATTTTTAGTAGCAAATATAATGAAAGTTCTAGACTGTACCCAAACTGTGTTGATATAGTTACTTTATTTTTAGTAGCAAATATAATGAAAGTTCTAGACTGTACCCAAACTATGTTGATATAGTTACTTTATTTTTAGTAGCAAATATAATGTTATTCTCGCTCTCAGTAATTTTTAGTAGCAAATATAATGAAAGTTCTAGACTGTACCCAAACTGTGTTGATATAGTTACTTTATTTTTAGTAGCAAATATAATGAAAGTTCTAGACTGTACCCAAACTATGTTGATATAGTTACTTTATTTTTAGTAGCAAATATAATGAAAGTTCTAGACTGTACCCAAACTGTGTTGATATAGTTACTTTATTTTTAGTAGCAAATATAATGTTATTCTCGCTCTCAGTAATTTTTAGTAGCAAATATAATGAAAGTTCTAGACTGTACCCAAACTATGTTGATATAGTTACTTTATTTTTAGTAGCAAATATAATGAAAGTTCTAGACTGTACCCAAACTGTGTTGATATAGTTACTTTATTTTTAGTAGCAAATATAATGAAAGTTCTAGACTGTACCCAAACTATGTTGATATAGTTACTTTATTTTTAGTAGCAAATATAATGAAAGTTCTAGACTGTACCCAAACTGTGTTGATATAGTTACTTTATTTTTAGTAGCAAATATAATGAAAGTTCTAGACTGTACCCAAACTATGTTGATATAGTTACTTTATTTTTAGTAGCAAATATAATGAAAGTTCTAGACTGTACCCAAACTATGTTGATATAGTTACTTTATTTTTAGTAGCAAATATAATGAAAGTTCTAGACTGTACCCAAACTATGTTGATATAGTTACTTTATTTTTAGTAGCAAATATAATGTTATTCTCGCTCTCAGTAATTTTTAGTAGCAAATATAATGAAAGTTCTAGACTGTACCCAAACTGTGTTGATATAGTTACTTTATTTTTAGTAGCAAATATAATGAAAGTTCTAGACTGTACCCAAACTATGTTGATATAGTTACTTTATTTTTAGTAGCAAATATAATGAAAGTTCTAGACTGTACCCAAACTGTGTTGATATAGTTACTTTATTTTTAGTAGCAAATATAATGTTATTCTCGCTCTCAGTAATTTTTAGTAGCAAATATAATGAAAGTTCTAGACTGTACCCAAACTATGTTGATATAGTTACTTTATTTTTAGTAGCAAATATAATGAAAGTTCTAGACTGTACCCAAACTGTGTTGATATAGTTACTTTATTTTTAGTAGCAAATATAATGAAAGTTCTAGACTGTACCCAAACTATGTTGATATAGTTACTTTATTTTTAGTAGCAAATATAATGAAAGTTCTAGACTGTACCCAAACTGTGTTGATATAGTTACTTTATTTTTAGTAGCAAATATAATGAAAGTTCTAGACTGTACCCAAACTATGTTGATATAGTTACTTTATTTTTAGTAGCAAATATAATGAAAGTTCTAGACTGTACCCAAACTATGTTGATATAGTTACTTTATTTTTAGTAGCAAATATAATGAAAGTTCTAGACTGTACCCAAACTATGTTGATATAGTTACTTTATTTTTAGTAGCAAATATAATGAAAGTTCTAGACTGTACCCAAACTGTGTTGATATAGTTACTTTATTTTTAGTAGCAAATATAATGAAAGTTCTAGACTGTACCCAAACTGTGTTGATATAGTTACTTTATTTTTAGTAGCAAATATAATGTTATTCTCGCTCTCAGTAATTTTTAGTAGCAAATATAATGAAAGTTCTAGACTGTACCCAAACTATGTTGATATAGTTACTTTATTTTTAGTAGCAAATATAATGAAAGTTCTAGACTGTACCCAAACTATGTTGATATAGTTACTTTATTTTTAGTAGCAAATATAATGAAAGTTCTAGACTCTACCCAAACTATGTTGATATAGTTACTTTATTTTTAGTAGCAAATATAATGAAAGTTCTAGACTGTACCCAAACTATGTTGATATAGTTACTTTATTTTTAGTAGCAAATATAATGAAAGTTCTAGACTGTACCCAAACTATGTTGATATAGTTACTTTATTTTTAGTAGCAAATATAATGAAAGTTCTAGACTGTACCCAAACTGTGTTGATATAGTTACTTTATTTTTAGTAGCAAATATAATGTTATTCTCGCTCTCAGTAATTTTTAGTAGCAAATATAATGAAAGTTCTAGACTGTACCCAAACTATGTTGATATAGTTACTTTATTTTTAGTAGCTAATATAATGAAAGTTCTAGACTGTACCCAAACTGTGTTGATATAGTTACTTTATTTTTAGTAGCAAATATAATGTTATTCTCGCTCTCAGTAATTTTTAGTAGCAAATATAATGAAAGTTCTAGACTGTACCCAAACTGTGTTGATATAGTTACTTTATTTTTAGTAGCAAATATAATGTTATTCTCGCTCTCAGTAATTTTTAGTAGCAAATATAATGAAAGTTCTAGACTGTACCCAAACTATGTTGATATAGTTACTTTATTTTTAGTAGCAAATATAATGAAAGTTCTAGACTGTACCCAAACTGTGTTGATATAGTTACTTTATTTTTAGTAGCAAATATAATGTTATTCTCGCTCTCAGTAATTTTTAGTAGCAAATATAATGAAAGTTCTAGACTGTACCCAAACTATGTTGATATAGTTACTTTATTTTTAGTAGCTAATATAATGAAAGTTCTAGACTGTACCCAAACTGTGTTGATATAGTTACTTTATTTTTAGTAGCAAATATAATGTTATTCTCGCTCTCAGTAATTTTTAGTAGCAAATATAATGAAAGTTCTAGACTGTACCCAAACTGTGTTGATATAGTTACTTTATTTTTAGTAGCAAATATAATGAAAGTTCTAGACTGTACCCAAACTATGTTGATATAGTTACTTTATTTTTAGTAGCTAATATAATGAAAGTTCTAGACTGTACCCAAACTGTGTTGATATAGTTACTTTATTTTTAGTAGCAAATATAATGTTATTCTCGCTCTCAGTAATTTTTAGTAGCAAATATAATGAAAGTTCTAGACTGTACCCAAACTATGTTGATATAGTTACTTTATTTTTAGTAGCAAATATAATGAAAGTTCTAGACTGTACCCAAACTATGTTGATATAGTTACTTTATTTTTAGTAGCTAATATAATGAAAGTTCTAGACTGTACCCAAACTGTGTTGATATAGTTACTTTATTTTTAGTAGCAAATATAATGTTATTCTCGCTCTCAGTAATTTTTAGTAGCAAATATAATGAAAGTTCTAGACTGTACCCAAACTGTGTTGATATAGTTACTTTATTTTTAGTAGCAAATATAATGAAAGTTCTAGACTGTACCCAAACTATGTTGATATAGTTACTTTATTTTTAGTAGCTAATATAATGAAAGTTCTAGACTGTACCCAAACTGTGTTGATATAGTTACTTTATTTTTAGTAGCAAATATAATGTTATTCTCGCTCTCAGTAATTTTTAGTAGCAAATATAATGAAAGTTCTAGACTGTACCCAAACTGTGTTGATATAGTTACTTTATTTTTAGTAGCAAATATAATGAAAGTTCTAGACTGTACCCAAACTATGTTGATATAGTTACTTTATTTTTAGTAGCTAATATAATGAAAGTTCTAGACTGTACCCAAACTGTGTTGATATAGTTACTTTATTTTTAGTAGCAAATATAATGTTATTCTCGCTCTCAGTAATTTTTAGTAGCAAATATAATGAAAGTTCTAGACTGTACCCAAACTATGTTGATATAGTTACTTTATTTTTAGTAGCAAATATAATGAAAGTTCTAGACTGTACCCAAACTATGTTGATATAGTTACTTTATTTTTAGTAGCAAATATAATGTTATTCTCGCTCTCAGTAATTTTTAGTAGCAAATATAATGAAAGTTCTAGACTGTACCCAAACTATGTTGATATAGTTACTTTATTTTTAGTAGCAAATATAATGAAAGTTCTAGACTGTACCCAAACTATGTTGATATAGTTACTTTATTTTTAGTAGCAAATATAATGAAAGTTCTAGACTGTACCCAAACTATGTTGATATAGTTACTTTATTTTTAGTAGCAAATATAATGAAAGTTCTAGACTGTACCCAAACTATGTTGATATAGTTACTTTATTTTTAGTAGCAAATATAATGAAAGTTCTAGACTGTACCCAAACTATGTTGATATAGTTACTTTATTTTTAGTAGCAAATATAATGAAAGTTCTAGACTGTACCCAAACTATGTTGATATAGTTACTTTATTTTTAGTAGCAAATATAATGAAAGTTCTAGACTGTACCCAAACTATGTTGATATAGTTACTTTATTTTTAGTAGCAAATATAATGAAAGTTCTAGACTGTACCCAAACTATGTTGATATAGTTACTTTATTTTTAGTAGCAAATATAATGAAAGTTCTAGACTCTACCCAAACTATGTTGATATAGTTACTTTATTTTTAGTAGCAAATATAATGAAAGTTCTAGACTGTACCCAAACTATGTTGATATAGTTACTTTATTTTTAGTAGCAAATATAATGAAAGTTCTACACTGTACCCAAACTATGTTGATATAGTTACTTTATTTTTAGTAGCAAATATAATGTTATTCTCGCTCTCAGTAATTTTTAGTAGCAAATATAATGAAAGTTCTAGACTGTACCCAAACTGTGTTGATATAGTTACTTTATTTTTAGTAGCTAATATAATGAAAGTTCTAGACTGTACCCAAACTGTGTTGATATAGTTACTTTATTTTTAGTAGCAAATATAATGAAAGTTCTAGACTGTACCCAAACTGTGTTGATATAGTTACTTTATTTTTAGTAGCAAATATAATGAAAGTTCTAGACTGTACCCAAACTATGTTGATATAGTTACTTTATTTTTAGTAGCAAATATAATGAAAGTTCTAGACTGTACCCAAACTATGTTGATATAGTTACTTTATTTTTAGTAGCAAATATAATGAAAGTTCTAGACTGTACCCAAACTATGTTGATATAGTTACTTTATTTTTAGTAGCAAATATAATGTTATTCTCGCTCTCAGTAATTTTTAGTAGCAAATATAATGAAAGTTCTAGACTGTACCCAAACTGTGTTGATATAGTTACTTTATTTTTAGTAGCAAATATAATGAAAGTTCTAGACTGTACCCAAACTGTGTTGATATAGTTACTTTATTTTTAGTAGCAAATATAATGAAAGTTCTAGACTGTACCCAAACTGTGTTGATATAGTTACTTTATTTTTAGTAGCAAATATAATGAAAGTTCTAGACTGTACCCAAACTGTGTTGATATAGTTACTTTATTTTTAGTAGCAAATATAATGAAAGTTCTAGACTGTACCCAAACTATGTTGATATAGTTACTTTATTTTTAGTAGCAAATATAATGAAAGTTCTAGACTCTACCCAAACTATGTTGATATAGTTACTTTATTTTTAGTAGCAAATATAATGTTATTCTCGCTCTCAGTAATTTTTAGTAGCAAATATAATGAAAGTTCTAGACTGTACCCAAACTATGTTGATATAGTTACTTTATTTTTAGTAGCAAATATAATGAAAGTTCTAGACTCTACCCAAACTATGTTGATATAGTTACTTTATTTTTAGTAGCAAATATAATGAAAGTTCTACACTGTACCCAAACTATGTTGATATAGTTACTTTATTTTTAGTAGCAAATATAATGTTATTCTCGCTCTCAGTAATTTTTAGTAGCAAATATAATGAAAGTTCTAGACTGTACCCAAACTGTGTTGATATAGTTACTTTATTTTTAGTAGCAAATATAATGAAAGTTCTAGACTGTATCCAAACTATGTTGATATAGTTACTTTATTTTTAGTAGCTAATATAATGAAAGTTCTAGACTGTACCCAAACTGTGTTGATATAGTTACTTTATTTTTAGTAGCAAATATAATGAAAGTTCTAGACTGTACCCAAACTGTGTTGATATAGTTACTTTATTTTTAGTAGCAAATATAATGAAAGTTCTAGACTGTACCCAAACTGTGTTGATATAGTTACTTTATTTTTAGTAGCAAATATAATGAAAGTTCTAGACTGTACCCAAACTGTGTTGATATAGTTACTTTATTTTTAGTAGCAAATATAATGAAAGTTCTAGACTGTACCCAAACTGTGTTGATATAGTTACTTTATTTTTAGTAGCAAATATAATGAAAGTTCTAGACTGTACCCAAACTGTGTTGATATAGTTACTTTATTTTTAGTAGCAAATATAATGAAAGCTCTAGACTGTACCCAAACTGTGTTGATATAGTTACTTTATTTTTAGTAGCTAATATAATGAAAGTTCTAGACTGTACCCAAACTGTGTTGATATAGTTACTTTATTTTTAGTAGCAAATATAATGAAAGTTCTAGACTGTACCCAAACTATGTTGATATAGTTACTTTATTTTTAGTAGCAAATATAATGTTATTCTCGCTCGCGGTAATTTTTAATAGCAAATATAATGAAAGTTCTAGACTGTACCCAAACTGTGTTGATATAGTTACTTTATTTTTAGTAGCTAATATAATGAAAGTTCTAGACTGTACCCAAACTGTGTTGATATAGTTACTTTATTTTTAGTAGCAAATATAATGAAAGTTCTAGACTGTACCCAAACTGTGTTGATATAGTTACTTTATTTTTAGTAGCAAATATAATGAAAGTTCTAGACTGTACCCAAACTATGTTGATATAGTTACTTTATTTTTAGTAGCAAATATAATGTTATTCTCGCTCGCGGTAATTTTTAATAGCAAATATAATGAAAGTTCTAGACTGTACCCAAACTGTGTTGATATAGTTACTTTATTTTTAGTAGCAAATATAATGAAAGTTCTAGACTGTACCCAAACTGTGTTGATATAGTTACTTTATTTTTAGTAGCTAATATAATGAAAGTTCTAGACTGTACCCAAACTGTGTTGATATAGTTACTTTATTTTTAGTAGCAAATATAATGAAAGCTCTAGACTGTACCCAAACTGTGTTGATATAGTTACTTTATTTTTAGTAGCTAATATAATGAAAGTTCTAGACTGTACCCAAACTGTGTTGATATAGTTACTTTATTTTTAGTAGCAAATATAATGAAAGTTCTAGACTGTACCCAAACTATGTTGATATAGTTACTTTATTTTTAGTAGCAAATATAATGTTATTCTCGCTCGCGGTAATTTTTAATAGCAAATATAATGAAAGTTCTAGACTGTACCCAAACTGTGTTGATATAGTTACTTTATTTTTAGTAGCTAATATAATGAAAGTTCTAGACTGTACCCAAACTGTGTTGATATAGTTACTTTATTTTTAGTAGCAAATATAATGAAAGTTCTAGACTGTACCCAAACTATGTTGATATAGTTACTTTATTTTTAGTAGCTAATATAATGAAAGTTCTAGACTGTACCCAAACTGTGTTGATATAGTTACTTTATTTTTAGTAGCAAATATAATGAAAGCTCTAGACTGTACCCAAACTGTGTTGATATAGTTACTTTATTTTTAGTAGCAAATATAATGAAAGTTCTAGACTGTACCCAAACTATGTTGATATAGTTACTTTATTTTTAGTAGCAAATATAATGAAAGTTCTAGACTGTACCCAAACTATGTTGATATAGTTACTTTATTTTTAGTAGCAAATATAATGAAAGTTCTAGACTGTACCCAAACTGTGTTGATATAGTTACTTTATTTTTAGTAGCAAATATAATGAAAGTTCTAGACTGTACCCAAACTATGTTGATATAGTTACTTTATTTTTAGTAGCAAATATAATGAAAGTTCTAGACTGTACCCAAACTATGTTGATATAGTTACTTTATTTTTAGTAGCAAATATAATGAAAGTTCTAGACTGTACCCAAACTATGTTGATATAGTTACTTTATTTTTAGTAGCAAATATAATGAAAGTTCTAGACTGTACCCAAACTGTGTTGATATAGTTACTTTATTTTTAGTAGCAAATATAATGAAAGTTCTAGACTGTACCCAAACTGTGTTGATATAGTTACTTTATTTTTAGTAGCAAATATAATGAAAGTTCTAGACTGTACCCAAACTGTGTTGATATAGTTACTTTATTTTTAGTAGCAAATATAATGAAAGTTCTAGACTGTACCCAAACTGTGTTGATATAGTTACTTTATTTTTAGTAGCAAATATAATGAAAGTTCTAGACTGTACCCAAACTGTGTTGATATAGTTACTTTATTTTTAGTAGCAAATATAATGAAAGTTCTAGACTGTACCCAAACTATGTTGATATAGTTACTTTATTTTTAGTAGCAAATATAATGTTATTCTCGCTCTCAGTAATTTTTAGTAGCAAATATAATGAAAGTTCTAGACTGTACCCAAACTGTGTTGATATAGTTACTTTATTTTTAGTAGCAAATATAATGAAAGTTCTAGACTGTACCCAAACTGTGTTGATATAGTTACTTTATTTTTAGTAGCAAATATAATGAAAGTTCTAGACTGTACCCAAACTATGTTGATATAGTTACTTTATTTTTAGTAGCAAATATAATGAAAGTTCTAGACTGTACCCAAACTATGTTGATATAGTTACTTTATTTTTAGTAGCAAATATAATGAAAGTTCTAGACTGTACCCAAACTATGTTGATATAGTTACTTTATTTTTAGTAGCAAATATAATGTTATTCTCGCTCTCAGTAATTTTTAGTAGCAAATATAATGAAAGTTCTAGACTGTACCCAAACTGTGTTGATATAGTTACTTTATTTTTAGTAGCAAATATAATGAAAGTTCTAGACTGTACCCAAACTATGTTGATATAGTTACTTTATTTTTAGTAGCAAATATAATGAAAGTTCTAGACTGTACCCAAACTATGTTGATATAGTTACTTTATTTTTAGTAGCAAATATAATGTTATTCTCGCTCTCAGTAATTTTTAGTAGCAAATATAATGAAAGTTCTAGACTGTACCCAAACTATGTTGATATAGTTACTTTATTTTTAGTAGCAAATATAATGTTATTCTCGCTCTCAGTAATTTTTAGTAGCAAATATAATGAAAGTTCTAGACTGTACCCAAACTATGTTGATATAGTTACTTTATTTTTAGTAGCAAATATAATGAAAGTTCTAGACTGTACCCAAACTATGTTGATATAGTTACTTTATTTTTAGTAGCAAATATAATGTTATTCTCGCTCTCAGTAATTTTTAGTAGCAAATATAATGAAAGTTCTAGACTGTACCCAAACTGTGTTGATATAGTTACTTTATTTTTAGTAGCAAATATAATGAAAGTTCTAGACTGTACCCAAACTATGTTGATATAGTTACTTTATTTTTAGTAGCAAATATAATGTTATTCTCGCTCTCAGTAATTTTTAGTAGCAAATATAATGAAAGTTCTAGACTGTACCCAAACTGTGTTGATATAGTTACTTTATTTTTAGTAGCAAATATAATGAAAGTTCTAGACTGTACCCAAACTATGTTGATATAGTTACTTTATTTTTAGTAGCAAATATAATGTTATTCTCGCTCTCAGTAATTTTTAGTAGCAAATATAATGAAAGTTCTAGACTGTACCCAAACTATGTTGATATAGTTACTTTATTTTTAGTAGCAAATATAATGAAAGTTCTAGACTGTACCCAAACTATGTTGATATAGTTACTTTATTTTTAGTTGCAAATATAATGAAAGTTCTAGACTGTACCCAAACTATGTTGATATAGTTACTTTATTTTTAGTAGCAAATATAATGAAAGTTCTAGACTGTACCCAAACTGTGTTGATATAGTTACTTTATTTTTAGTAGCAAATATAATGAAAGTTCTAGACTGTACCCAAACTGTGTTGATATAGTTACTTTATTTTTAGTAGCAAATATAATGAAAGTTCTAGACTGTACCCAAACTGTGTTGATATAGTTACTTTATTTTTAGTAGCAAATATAATGAAAGTTCTAGACTGTACCCAAACTATGTTGATATAGTTACTTTATTTTTAGTAGCAAATATAATGAAAGTTCTAGACTGTACCCAAACTGTGTTGATATAGTTACTTTATTTTTAGTAGCAAATATAATGAAAGTTCTAGACTGTACCCAAACTATGTTGATATAGTTACTTTATTTTTAGTAGCAAATATAATGAAAGTTCTAGACTGTACCCAAACTATGTTGATATAGTTACTTTATTTTTAGTAGCAAATATAATGTTATTCTCGCTCTCAGTAATTTTTAGTAGCAAATATAATGAAAGTTCTAGACTGTACCCAAACTGTGTTGATATAGTTACTTTATTTTTAGTAGCAAATATAATGAAAGTTCTAGACTGTACCCAAACTGTGTTGATATAGTTACTTTATTTTTAGTAGCAAATATAATGAAAGTTCTAGACTGTACCCAAACTGTGTTGATATAGTTACTTTATTTTTAGTAGCAAATATAATGAAAGTTCTAGACTGTACCCAAACTGTGTTGATATAGTTACTTTATTTTTAGTAGCAAATATAATGAAAGTTCTAGACTGTACCCAAACTGTGTTGATATAGTTACTTTATTTTTAGTAGCAAATATAATGAAAGTTCTAGACTGTACCCAAACTGTGTTGATATAGTTACTTTATTTTTAGTAGCAAATATAATGAAAGTTCTAGACTGTACCCAAACTGTGTTGATATAGTTACTTTATTTTTAGTAGCAAATATAATGAAAGTTCTAGACTGTACCCAAACTGTGTTGATATAGTTACTTTATTTTTAGTAGCAAATATAATGAAAGTTCTAGACTGTACCCAAACTATGTTGATATAGTTACTTTATTTTTAGTAGCAAATATAATGTTATTCTCGCTCTCAGTAATTTTTAGTAGCAAATATAATGAAAGTTCTAGACTGTACCCAAACTGTGTTGATATAGTTACTTTATTTTTAGTAGCAAATATAATGAAAGTTCTAGACTGTACCCAAACTGTGTTGATATAGTTACTTTATTTTTAGTAGCAAATATAATGAAAGTTCTAGACTGTACCCAAACTGTGTTGATATAGTTACTTTATTTTTAGTAGCAAATATAATGAAAGTTCTAGACTGTACCCAAACTGTGTTGATATAGTTACTTTATTTTTAGTAGCAAATATAATGAAAGTTCTAGACTGTACCCAAACTATGTTGATATAGTTACTTTATTTTTAGTAGCAAATATAATGAAAGTTCTAGACTGTACCCAAACTATGTTGATATAGTTACTTTATTTTTAGTAGCAAATATAATGTTATTCTCGCTCTCAGTAATTTTTAGTAGCAAATATAATGAAAGTTCTAGACTGTACCCAAACTGTGTTGATATAGTTACTTTATTTTTAGTAGCAAATATAATGAAAGTTCTAGACTGTACCCAAACTGTGTTGATATAGTTACTTTATTTTTAGTAGCAAATATAATGAAAGTTCTAGACTGTACCCAAACTGTGTTGATATAGTTACTTTATTTTTAGTAGCAAATATAATGAAAGTTCTAGACTGTACCCAAACTGTGTTGATATAGTTACTTTATTTTTAGTAGCAAATATAATGAAAGTTCTAGACTGTACCCAAACTGTGTTGATATAGTTACTTTATTTTTAGTAGCAAATATAATGAAAGTTCTAGACTGTACCCAAACTGTGTTGATATAGTTACTTTATTTTTAGTAGCAAATATAATGAAAGTTCTAGACTGTACCCAAACTATGTTGATATAGTTACTTTATTTTTAGTAGCAAATATAATGAAAGTTCTAGACTGTACCCAAACTGTGTTGATATAGTTACTTTATTTTTAGTAGCAAATATAATGAAAGTTCTAGACTGTACCCAAACTATGTTGATATAGTTACTTTATTTTTAGTAGCAAATATAATGTTATTCTCGCTCTCAGTAATTTTTAGTAGCAAATATAATGAAAGTTCTAGACTGTACCCAAACTGTGTTGATATAGTTACTTTATTTTTAGTAGCAAATATAATGAAAGTTCTAGACTGTACCCAAACTATGTTGATATAGTTACTTTATTTTTAGTAGCAAATATAATGTTATTCTCGCTCTCAGTAATTTTTAGTAGCAAATATAATGAAAGTTCTAGACTGTACCCAAACTATGTTGATATAGTTACTTTATTTTTAGTAGCAAATATAATGAAAGTTCTAGACTGTACCCAAACTATGTTGATATAGTTACTTTATTTTTAGTTGCAAATATAATGAAAGTTCTAGACTGTACCCAAACTATGTTGATATAGTTACTTTATTTTTAGTAGCAAATATAATGAAAGTTCTAGACTGTACCCAAACTGTGTTGATATAGTTACTTTATTTTTAGTAGCAAATATAATGAAAGTTCTAGACTGTACCCAAACTGTGTTGATATAGTTACTTTATTTTTAGTAGCAAATATAATGAAAGTTCTAGACTGTACCCAAACTGTGTTGATATAGTTACTTTATTTTTAGTAGCAAATATAATGAAAGTTCTAGACTGTACCCAAACTATGTTGATATAGTTACTTTATTTTTAGTAGCAAATATAATGAAAGTTCTAGACTGTACCCAAACTGTGTTGATATAGTTACTTTATTTTTAGTAGCAAATATAATGAAAGTTCTAGACTGTACCCAAACTGTGTTGATATAGTTACTTTATTTTTAGTAGCTAATATAATGAAAGTTCTAGACTGTATCCAAACTGTGTTGATATAGTTACTTTATTTTTAGTAGCAAATATAATGAAAGTTCTAGACTGTACCCAAACTATGTTGATATAGTTACTTTATTTTTAGTAGCAAATATAATGAAAGTTCTAGACTGTACCCAAACTGTGTTGATATAGTTACTTTATTTTTAGTAGCTAATATAATGAAAGTTCTAGACTGTATCCAAACTGTGTTGATATAGTTACTTTATTTTTAGTAGCAAATATAATGAAAGTTCTAGACTGTACCCAAACTGTGTTGATATAGTTACTTTATTTTTAGTAGCTAATATAATGAAAGTTCTAGACTGTATCCAAACTGTGTTGATATAGTTACTTTATTTTTAGTAGCAAATATAATGAAAGTTCTAGACTGTACCCAAACTATGTTGATATAGTTACTTTATTTTTAGTAGCAAATATAATGAAAGTTCTAGACTGTACCCAAACTATGTTGATATAGTTACTTTATTTTTAGTAGCAAATATAATGAAAGTTCTAGACTGTACCCAAACTGTGTTGATATAGTTACTTTATTTTTAGTAGCAAATATAATGAAAGTTCTAGACTGTACCCAAACTGTGTTGATATAGTTACTTTATTTTTAGTAGCAAATATAATGAAAGTTCTAGACTGTACCCAAACTGTGTTGATATAGTTACTTTATTTTTAGTAGCAAATATAATGAAAGTTCTAGACTGTACCCAAACTGTGTTGATATAGTTACTTTATTTTTAGTAGCAAATATAATGAAAGTTCTAGACTGTACCCAAACTATGTTGATATAGTTACTTTATTTTTAGTAGCAAATATAATGTTATTCTCGCTCTCAGTAATTTTTAGTAGCAAATATAATGAAAGTTCTAGACTGTACCCAAACTGTGTTGATATAGTTACTTTATTTTTAGTAGCAAATATAATGAAAGTTCTAGACTGTACCCAAACTATGTTGATATAGTTACTTTATTTTTAGTAGCAAATATAATGTTATTCTCGCTCTCAGTAATTTTTAGTAGCAAATATAATGAAAGTTCTAGACTGTACCCAAACTGTGTTGATATAGTTACTTTATTTTTAGTAGCAAATATAATGAAAGTTCTAGACTGTACCCAAACTGTGTTGATATAGTTACTTTATTTTTAGTAGCAAATATAATGAAAGTTCTAGACTGTACCCAAACTGTGTTGATATAGTTACTTTATTTTTAGTAGCAAATATAATGAAAGTTCTAGACTGTACCCAAACTGTGTTGATATAGTTACTTTATTTTTAGTAGCAAATATAATGAAAGTTCTAGACTGTACCCAAACTGTGTTGATATAGTTACTTTATTTTTAGTAGCAAATATAATGAAAGTTCTAGACTGTACCCAAACTGTGTTGATATAGTTACTTTATTTTTAGTAGCAAATATAATGAAAGTTCTAGACTGTACCCAAACTGTGTTGATATAGTTACTTTATTTTTAGTAGCTAATATAATGAAAGTTCTAGACTGTACCCAAACTGTGTTGATATAGTTACTTTATTTTTAGTAGCAAATATAATGTTATTCTCGCTCTCAGTAATTTTTAGTAGCAAATATAATGAAAGTTCTAGACTGTACCCAAACTGTGTTGATATAGTTACTTTATTTTTAGTAGCAAATATAATGTTATTCTCGCTCTCAGTAATTTTTAGTAGCAAATATAATGAAAGTTCTAGACTGTACCCAAACTGTGTTGATATAGTTACTTTATTTTTAGTAGCAAATATAATGAAAGTTCTAGACTGTACCCAAACTGTGTTGATATAGTTACTTTATTTTTAGTAGCTAATATAATGAAAGTTCTAGACTGTACCCAAACTGTGTTGATATAGTTACTTTATTTTTAGTAGCAAATATAATGTTATTCTCGCTCTCAGTAATTTTTAGTAGCAAATATAATGAAAGTTCTAGACTGTACCCAAACTGTGTTGATATAGTTACTTTATTTTTAGTAGCAAATATAATGAAAGTTCTAGACTGTACCCAAACTGTGTTGATATAGTTACTTTATTTTTAGTAGCTAATATAATGAAAGTTCTAGACTGTACCCAAACTGTGTTGATATAGTTACTTTATTTTTAGTAGCAAATATAATGTTATTCTCGCTCTCAGTAATTTTTAGTAGCAAATATAATGAAAGTTCTAGACTGTACCCAAACTGTGTTGATATAGTTACTTTATTTTTAGTAGCAAATATAATGTTATTCTCGCTCTCAGTAATTTTTAGTAGCAAATATAATGAAAGTTCTAGACTGTACCCAAACTGTGTTGATATAGTTACTTTATTTTTAGTAGCAAATATAATGAAAGTTCTAGACTGTACCCAAACTGTGTTGATATAGTTACTTTATTTTTAGTAGCAAATATAATGAAAGTTCTAGACTGTACCCAAACTGTGTTGATATAGTTACTTTATTTTTAGTAGCAAATATAATGAAAGTTCTAGACTGTACCCAAACTGTGTTGATATAGTTACTTTATTTTTAGTAGCTAATATAATGAAAGTTCTAGACTGTACCCAAACTGTGTTGATATAGTTACTTTATTTTTAGTAGCAAATATAATGTTATTCTCGCTCTCAGTAATTTTTAGTAGCAAATATAATGAAAGTTCTAGACTGTACCCAAACTGTGTTGATATAGTTACTTTATTTTTAGTAGCAAATATAATGAAAGTTCTAGACTGTACCCAAACTGTGTTGATATAGTTACTTTATTTTTAGTAGCAAATATAATGTTATTCTCGCTCTCGGTAATTTTTAGTAGCAAATATAATGAAAGTTCTAGACTGTACCCAAACTGTGTTGATATAGTTACTTTATTTTTAGTAGCAAATATAATGTTATTCTCGCTCTCGGTAATTTTTAGTAGCAAATATAATGAAAGTTCTAGACTGTACCCAAACTGTGTTGATATAGTTACTTTATTTTTAGTAGCAAATATAATGTTATTCTCGCTCTCGGTAATTTTTAGTAGCAAATATAATGAAAGTTCTAGACTGTACCCAAACTATGTTGATATAGTTACTTTATTTTTAGTAGCAAATATAATGAAAGTTCTAGACTGTACCCAAACTGTGTTGATATAGTTACTTTATTTTTAGTAGCAAATATAATGAAAGTTCTAGACTGTACCCAAACTGTGTTGATATAGTTACTTTATTTTTAGTAGCAAATATAATGAAAGTTCTAGACTGTACCCAAACTGTGTTGATATAGTTACTTTATTTTTAGTAGCAAATATAATGAAAGTTCTAGACTGTACCCAAACTGTGTTGATATAGTTACTTTATTTTTAGTAGCAAATATAATGAAAGTTCTAGACTGTACCCAAACTGTGTTGATATAGTTACTTTATTTTTAGTAGCAAATATAATGTTATTCTCGCTCTCAGTAATTTTTAGTAGCAAATATAATGAAAGTTCTAGACTGTACCCAAACTGTGTTGATATAGTTACTTTATTTTTAGTAGCAAATATAATGAAAGTTCTAGACTGTACCCAAACTGTGTTGATATAGTTACTTTATTTTTAGTAGCAAATATAATGTTATTCTCGCTCTCGGTAATTTTTAGTAGCAAATATAATGAAAGTTCTAGACTGTACCCAAACTGTGTTGATATAGTTACTTTATTTTTAGTAGCAAATATAATGTTATTCTCGCTCTCGGTAATTTTTAGTAGCAAATATAATGAAAGTTCTAGACTGTACCCAAACTGTGTTGATATAGTTACTTTATTTTTAGTAGCAAATATAATGTTATTCTCGCTCTCGGTAATTTTTAGTAGCAAATATAATGAAAGTTCTAGACTGTACCCAAACTATGTTGATATAGTTACTTTATTTTTAGTAGCAAATATAATGTTATTCTCGCTCTCGGTAATTTTTAGTAGCAAATATAATGAAAGTTCTAGACTGTACCCAAACTGTGTTGATATAGTTACTTTATTTTTAGTAGCAAATATAATGTTATTCTCGCTCTCGGTAATTTTTAGTAGCAAATATAATGAAAGTTCTAGACTGTACCCAAACTATGTTGATATAGTTACTTTATTTTTAGTAGCAAATATAATGTTATTCTCGCTCTCGGTAATTTTTAGTAGCAAATATAATGAAAGTTCTAGACTGTACCCAAACTATGTTGATATAGTTACTTTATTTTTAGTAGCAAATATAATGAAAGTTCTAGACTGTACCCAAACTATGTTGATATAGTTACTTTATTTTTAGTAGCAAATATAATGAAAGTTCTAGACTGTACCCAAACTATGTTGATATAGTTACTTTATTTTTAGTAGCAAATATAATGAAAGTTCTAGACTGTACCCAAACTGTGTTGATATAGTTACTTTATTTTTAGTAGCAAATATAATGAAAGTTCTAGACTGTACCCAAACTATGTTGATATAGTTACTTTATTTTTAGTAGCAAATATAATGAAAGTTCTAGACTGTACCCAAACTATGTTGATATAGTTACTTTATTTTTAGTAGCAAATATAATGAAAGTTCTAGACTGTACCCAAACTATGTTGATATAGTTACTTTATTTTTAGTAGCAAATATAATGAAAGTTCTAGACTGTACCCAAACTGTGTTGATATAGTTACTTTATTTTTAGTAGCAAATATAATGAAAGTTCTAGACTGTACCCAAACTATGTTGATATAGTTACTTTATTTTTAGTAGCAAATATAATGAAAGTTCTAGACTGTACCCAAACTATGTTGATATAGTTACTTTATTTTTAGTAGCAAATATAATGAAAGTTCTAGACTGTACCCAAACTATGTTGATATAGTTACTTTATTTTTAGTAGCAAATATAATGAAAGTTCTAGACTGTACCCAAACTGTGTTGATATAGTTACTTTATTTTTAGTAGCAAATATAATGAAAGTTCTAGACTGTACCCAAACTATGTTGATATAGTTACTTTATTTTTAGTAGCAAATATAATGAAAGTTCTAGACTGTACCCAAACTATGTTGATATAGTTACTTTATTTTTAGTAGCAAATATAATGAAAGTTCTAGACTGTACCCAAACTATGTTGATATAGTTACTTTATTTTTAGTAGCAAATATAATGAAAGTTCTAGACTGTACCCAAACTGTGTTGATATAGTTACTTTATTTTTAGTAGCAAATATAATGAAAGTTCTAGACTGTACCCAAACTATGTTGATATAGTTACTTTATTTTTAGTAGCAAATATAATGAAAGTTCTAGACTGTACCCAAACTATGTTGATATAGTTACTTTATTTTTAGTAGCAAATATAATGAAAGTTCTAGACTGTACCCAAACTATGTTGATATAGTTACTTTATTTTTAGTAGCAAATATAATGAAAGTTCTAGACTGTACCCAAACTGTGTTGATATAGTTACTTTATTTTTAGTAGCAAATATAATGAAAGTTCTAGACTGTACCCAAACTGTGTTGATATAGTTACTTTATTTTTAGTAGCAAATATAATGAAAGTTCTAGACTGTACCCAAACTGTGTTGATATAGTTACTTTATTTTTAGTAGCAAATATAATGAAAGTTCTAGACTGTACCCAAACTGTGTTGATATAGTTACTTTATTTTTAGTAGCAAATATAATGAAAGTTCTAGACTGTACCCAAACTGTGTTGATATAGTTACTTTATTTTTAGTAGCAAATATAATGTTATTCTCGCTCTCAGTAATTTTTAGTAGCAAATATAATGAAAGTTCTAGACTGTACCCAAACTATGTTGATATAGTTACTTTATTTTTAGTAGCAAATATAATGAAAGTTCTAGACTGTACCCAAACTATGTTGATATAGTTACTTTATTTTTAGTAGCAAATATAATGAAAGTTCTAGACTGTACCCAAACTGTGTTGATATAGTTACTTTATTTTTAGTAGCAAATATAATGAAAGTTCTAGACTGTACCCAAACTGTGTTGATATAGTTACTTTATTTTTAGTAGCAAATATAATGAAAGTTCTAGACTGTACCCAAACTATGTTGATATAGTTACTTTATTTTTAGTAGCAAATATAATGAAAGTTCTAGACTGTACCCAAACTATGTTGATATAGTTACTTTATTTTTAGTAGCAAATATAATGAAAGTTCTAGACTGTACCCAAACTATGTTGATATAGTTACTTTATTTTTAGTAGCAAATATAATGTTATTCTCGCTCTCAGTAATTTTTAGTAGCAAATATAATGAAAGTTCTAGACTGTACCCAAACTATGTTGATATAGTTACTTTATTTTTAGTAGCAAATATAATGAAAGTTCTAGACTGTACCCAAACTATGTTGATATAGTTACTTTATTTTTAGTAGCAAATATAATGTTATTCTCGCTCTCAGTAATTTTTAGTAGCAAATATAATGAAAGTTCTAGACTGTACCCAAACTGTGTTGATATAGTTACTTTATTTTTAGTAGCTAATATAATGTTATTCTCGCTCTCAGTAATTTTTAGTAGCAAATATAATGAAAGTTCTAGACTGTACCCAAACTATGTTGATATAGTTACTTTATTTTTAGTAGCAAATATAATGAAAGTTCTAGACTGTACCCAAACTATGTTGATATAGTTACTTTATTTTTAGTAGCAAATATAATGTTATTCTCGCTCTCAGTAATTTTTAGTAGCAAATATAATGAAAGTTCTAGACTGTACCCAAACTATGTTGATATAGTTACTTTATTTTTAGTAGCAAATATAATGTTATTCTCGCTCTCAGTAATTTTTAGTAGCAAATATAATGAAAGTTCTAGACTCTACCCAAACTATGTTGATATAGTTACTTTATTTTTAGTAGCAAATATAATGTTATTCTCGCTCTCAGTAATTTTTAGTAGCAAATATAATGAAAGTTCTAGACTCTACCCAAACTATGTTGATATAGTTACTTTATTTTTAGTAGCAAATATAATGAAAGTTCTAGACTGTACCCAAACTATGTTGATATAGTTACTTTATTTTTAGTAGCAAATATAATGAAAGTTCTAGACTGTACCCAAACTATGTTGATATAGTTACTTTATTTTTAGTAGCAAATATAATGAAAGTTCTAGACTGTACCCAAACTATGTTGATATAGTTACTTTATTTTTAGTAGCAAATATAATGTTATTCTCGCTCTCAGTAATTTTTAGTAGCAAATATAATGAAAGTTCTAGACTGTACCCAAACTATGTTGATATAGTTACTTTATTTTTAGTAGCAAATATAATGTTATTCTCGCTCTCAGTAATTTTTAGTAGCAAATATAATGAAAGTTCTAGACTCTACCCAAACTATGTTGATATAGTTACTTTATTTTTAGTAGCAAATATAATGAAAGTTCTAGACTGTACCCAAACTATGTTGATATAGTTACTTTATTTTTAGTAGCAAATATAATGAAAGTTCTAGACTGTACCCAAACTATGTTGATATAGTTACTTTATTTTTAGTAGCAAATATAATGTTATTCTCGCTCTCAGTAATTTTTAGTAGCAAATATAATGAAAGTTCTAGACTGTACCCAAACTATGTTGATATAGTTACTTTATTTTTAGTAGCAAATATAATGTTATTCTCGCTCTCAGTAATTTTTAGTAGCAAATATAATGAAAGTTCTAGACTGTACCCAAACTGTGTTGATATAGTTACTTTATTTTTAGTAGCAAATATAATGTTATTCTCGCTCTCAGTAATTTTTAGTAGCAAATATAATGAAAGTTCTAGACTCTACCCAAACTATGTTGATATAGTTACTTTATTTTTAGTAGCAAATATAATGAAAGTTCTAGACTGTACCCAAACTATGTTGATATAGTTACTTTATTTTTAGTAGCAAATATAATGAAAGTTCTAGACTGTACCCAAACTATGTTGATATAGTTACTTTATTTTTAGTAGCAAATATAATGTTATTCTCGCTCTCAGTAATTTTTAGTAGCAAATATAATGAAAGTTCTAGACTGTACCCAAACTATGTTGATATAGTTACTTTATTTTTAGTAGCAAATATAATGAAAGTTCTAGACTGTACCCAAACTATGTTGATATAGTTACTTTATTTTTAGTAGCAAATATAATGTTATTCTCGCTCTCAGTAATTTTTAGTAGCAAATATAATGAAAGTTCTAGACTGTACCCAAACTATGTTGATATAGTTACTTTATTTTTAGTAGCAAATATAATGAAAGTTCTAGACTGTACCCAAACTATGTTGATATAGTTACTTTATTTTTAGTAGCAAATATAATGAAAGTTCTAGACTGTACCCAAACTATGTTGATATAGTTACTTTATTTTTAGTAGCAAATATAATGAAAGTTCTAGACTGTACCCAAACTATGTTGATATAGTTACTTTATTTTTAGTAGCAAATATAATGAAAGTTCTAGACTGTACCCAAACTATGTTGATATAGTTACTTTATTTTTAGTAGCAAATATAATGTTATTCTCGCTCTCAGTAATTTTTAGTAGCAAATATAATGAAAGTTCTAGACTGTACCCAAACTATGTTGATATAGTTACTTTATTTTTAGTAGCAAATATAATGTTATTCTCGCTCTCAGTAATTTTTAGTAGCAAATATAATGAAAGTTCTAGACTCTACCCAAACTGTGTTGATATAGTTACTTTATTTTTAGTAGCAAATATAATGTTATTCTCGCTCTCAGTAATTTTTAGTAGCAAATATAATGAAAGTTCTAGACTGTACCCAAACTATGTTGATATAGTTACTTTATTTTTAGTAGCAAATATAATGAAAGTTCTAGACTGTACCCAAACTATGTTGATATAGTTACTTTATTTTTAGTAGCAAATATAATGTTATTCTCGCTCTCAGTAATTTTTAGTAGCAAATATAATGAAAGTTCTAGACTGTACCCAAACTATGTTGATATAGTTACTTTATTTTTAGTAGCAAATATAATGAAAGTTCTAGACTGTACCCAAACTGTGTTGATATAGTTACTTTATTTTTAGTAGCAAATATAATGTTATTCTCGCTCTCAGTAATTTTTAGTAGCAAATATAATGAAAGTTCTAGACTGTACCCAAACTGTGTTGATATAGTTACTTTATTTTTAGTAGCAAATATAATGAAAGTTCTAGACTGTACCCAAACTGTGTTGATATAGTTACTTTATTTTTAGTAGCAAATATAATGAAAGTTCTAGACTGCACCCAAACTGTGTTGATATAGTTACTTTATTTTTAGTAGCAAATATAATGAAAGTTCTAGACTGTACCCAAACTATGTTGATATAGTTACTTTATTTTTAGTAGCAAATATAATGAAAGTTCTAGACTGTACCCAAACTGTGTTGATATAGTTACTTTATTTTTAGTAGCAAATATAATGAAAGTTCTAGACTGCACCCAAACTGTGTTGATATAGTTACTTTATTTTTAGTAGCAAATATAATGAAAGTTCTAGACTGTACCCAAACTATGTTGATATAGTTACTTTATTTTTAGTAGCAAATATAATGAAAGTTCTAGACTGTACCCAAACTATGTTGATATAGTTACTTTATTTTTAGTAGCAAATATAATGAAAGTTCTAGACTGTACCCAAACTGTGTTGATATAGTTACTTTATTTTTAGTAGCAAATATAATGAAAGTTCTAGACTGCACCCAAACTGTGTTGATATAGTTACTTTATTTTTAGTAGCAAATATAATGAAAGTTCTAGACTGCACCCAAACTGTGTTGATATAGTTACTTTATTTTTAGTAGCAAATATAATGAAAGTTCTAGACTGTACCCAAACTATGTTGATATAGTTACTTTATTTTTAGTAGCAAATATAATGTTATTCTCGCTCTCGCAATGAAAGTTCTAGACTGTACCCAAACTATGTTGATATAGTTACTTTATTTTTAGTAGCAAATATAATGAAAGTTCTAGACTGTACCCAAACTGTGTTGATATAGTTACTTTATTTTTAGTAGCAAATATAATGTTATTCTCGCTCTCGCAATGAAAGTTCTAGACTGTACCCAAACTATGTTGATATAGTTACTTTATTTTTAGTAGCAAATATAATGAAAGTTCTAGACTGTACCCAAACTGTGTTGATATAGTTACTTTATTTTTAGTAGCAAATATAATGTTATTCTCGCTCTCAGTAATTTTTAGTAGCAAATATAATGAAAGTTCTAGACTGTACCCAAACTATGTTGATATAGTTACTTTATTTTTAGTAGCAAATATAATGAAAGTTCTAGACTGTACCCAAACTGTGTTGATATAGTTACTTTATTTTTAGTAGCAAATATAATGAAAGTTCTAGACTGTACCCAAACTGTGTTGATATAGTTACTTTATTTTTAGTAGCAAATATAATGTTATTCTCGCTCTCAGTAATTTTTAGTAGCAAATATAATGAAAGTTCTAGACTGTACCCAAACTATGTTGATATAGTTACTTTATTTTTAGTAGCAAATATAATGAAAGTTCTAGACTGTACCCAAACTGTGTTGATATAGTTACTTTATTTTTAGTAGCAAATATAATGTTATTCTCGCTCTCAGTAATTTTTAGTAGCAAATATAATGAAAGTTCTAGACTGTACCCAAACTATGTTGATATAGTTACTTTATTTTTAGTAGCAAATATAATGAAAGTTCTAGACTGTACCCAAACTGTGTTGATATAGTTACTTTATTTTTAGTAGCAAATATAATGAAAGTTCTAGACTGTACCCAAACTGTGTTGATATAGTTACTTTATTTTTAGTAGCAAATATAATGTTATTCTCGCTCTCAGTAATTTTTAGTAGCAAATATAATGAAAGTTCTAGACTGTACCCAAACTATGTTGATATAGTTACTTTATTTTTAGTAGCAAATATAATGAAAGTTCTAGACTGTACCCAAACTGTGTTGATATAGTTACTTTATTTTTAGTAGCAAATATAATGTTATTCTCGCTCTCAGTAATTTTTAGTAGCAAATATAATGAAAGTTCTAGACTGTACCCAAACTATGTTGATATAGTTACTTTATTTTTAGTAGCAAATATAATGAAAGTTCTAGACTGTACCCAAACTATGTTGATATAGTTACTTTATTTTTAGTAGCAAATATAATGTTATTCTCGCTCTCAGTAATTTTTAGTAGCAAATATAATGAAAGTTCTAGACTGTACCCAAACTATGTTGATATAGTTACTTTATTTTTAGTAGCAAATATAATGAAAGTTCTAGACTGTACCCAAACTATGTTGATATAGTTACTTTATTTTTAGTAGCAAATATAATGTTATTCTCGCTCTCAGTAATTTTTAGTAGCAAATATAATGAAAGTTCTAGACTGTACCCAAACTATGTTGATATAGTTACTTTATTTTTAGTAGCAAATATAATGAAAGTTCTAGACTGTACCCAAACTATGTTGATATAGTTACTTTATTTTTAGTAGCAAATATAATGTTATTCTCGCTCTCAGTAATTTTTAGTAGCAAATATAATGAAAGTTCTAGACTGTACCCAAACTATGTTGATATAGTTACTTTATTTTTAGTAGCAAATATAATGAAAGTTCTAGACTGTACCCAAACTATGTTGATATAGTTACTTTATTTTTAGTAGCAAATATAATGAAAGTTCTAGACTGTACCCAAACTATGTTGATATAGTTACTTTATTTTTAGTAGCAAATATAATGAAAGTTCTAGACTGTACCCAAACTATGTTGATATAGTTACTTTATTTTTAGTAGCAAATATAATGAAAGTTCTAGACTGTACCCAAACTATGTTGATATAGTTACTTTATTTTTAGTAGCAAATATAATGTTATTCTCGCTCTCAGTAATTTTTAGTAGCAAATATAATGAAAGTTCTAGACTGTACCCAAACTATGTTGATATAGTTACTTTATTTTTAGTAGCAAATATAATGTTATTCTCGCTCTCAGTAATTTTTAGTAGCAAATATAATGAAAGTTCTAGACTGTACCCAAACTATGTTGATATAGTTACTTTATTTTTAGTAGCAAATATAATGAAAGTTCTAGACTGTACCCAAACTGTGTTGATATAGTTACTTTATTTTTAGTAGCAAATATAATGTTATTCTCGCTCTCAGTAATTTTTAGTAGCAAATATAATGAAAGTTCTAGACTGTACCCAAACTATGTTGATATAGTTACTTTATTTTTAGTAGCAAATATAATGAAAGTTCTAGACTGTACCCAAACTATGTTGATATAGTTACTTTATTTTTAGTAGCAAATATAATGAAAGTTCTAGACTGTACCCAAACTGTGTTGATATAGTTACTTTATTTTTAGTAGCAAATATAATGAAAGTTCTAGACTGTACCCAAACTGTGTTGATATAGTTACTTTATTTTTAGTAGCAAATATAATGTTATTCTCGCTCTCAGTAATTTTTAGTAGCAAATATAATGAAAGTTCTAGACTGTACCCAAACTGTGTTGATATAGTTACTTTATTTTTAGTAGCAAATATAATGTTATTCTCGCTCTCAGTAATTTTTAGTAGCAAATATAATGAAAGTTCTAGACTGTACCCAAACTGTGTTGATATAGTTACTTTATTTTTAGTAGCAAATATAATGTTATTCTCGCTCTCAGTAATTTTTAGTAGCAAATATAATGAAAGTTCTAGACTGTACCCAAACTATGTTGATATAGTTACTTTATTTTTAGTAGCAAATATAATGAAAGTTCTAGACTGTACCCAAACTGTGTTGATATAGTTACTTTATTTTTAATAGCAAATATAATGAAAGTTCTAGACTGTACCCAAACTATGTTTTGATAGTTACTTTATTTTTAGTAGCAAATATAATGAAAGTTCTAGACTGTACCCAAACTATGTTTTGATAGTTACTTTATTTTTAGTAGCAAATATAATGAAAGTTCTAGACTGTATCCAAACTATGTTGATATAGTTACTTTATTTTTAGTAGCAAATATAATGAAAGTTCTAGACTGTACCCAAACTATGTTGATATAGTTACTTTATTTTTAGTAGCAAATATAATGAAAGTTCTAGACTGTACCCAAACTATGTTGATATAGTTACTTTATTTTTAGTAGCAAATATAATGAAAGTTCTAGACTGTATCCAAACTATGTTGATATAGTTACTTTATTTTTAGTAGCAAATATAATGAAAGTTCTAGACTGTACCCAAACTATGTTGATATAGTTACTTTATTTTTAGTAGCAAATATAATGAAAGTTCTAGACTGTACCCAAACTATGTTGATATAGTTACTTTATTTTTAGTAGCAAATATAATGAAAGTTCTAGACTGTACCCAAACTATGTTTTGATAGTTACTTTATTTTTAGTAGCAAATATAATGAAAGTTCTAGACTGTACCCAAACTATGTTGATATAGTTACTTTATTTTTAGTAGCAAATATAATGAAAGTTCTAGACTGTACCCAAACTATGTTGATATAGTTACTTTATTTTTAGTAGCAAATATAATGAAAGTTCTAGACTGTACCCAAACTGTGTTGATATAGTTACTTTATTTTTAGTAGCAAATATAATGAAAGTTCTAGACTGTACCCAAACTGTGTTGATATAGTTACTTTATTTTTAGTAGCAAATATAATGTTATTCTCGCTCTCAGTAATTTTTAGTAGCAAATATAATGAAAGTTCTAGACTGTACCCAAACTGTGTTGATATAGTTACTTTATTTTTAGTAGCAAATATAATGTTATTCTCGCTCTCAGTAATTTTTAGTAGCAAATATAATGAAAGTTCTAGACTGTACCCAAACTGTGTTGATATAGTTACTTTATTTTTAGTAGCAAATATAATGTTATTCTCGCTCTCAGTAATTTTTAGTAGCAAATATAATGAAAGTTCTAGACTGTACCCAAACTATGTTGATATAGTTACTTTATTTTTAGTAGCAAATATAATGAAAGTTCTAGACTGTACCCAAACTGTGTTGATATAGTTACTTTATTTTTAGTAGCAAATATAATGAAAGTTCTAGACTGTACCCAAACTATGTTGATATAGTTACTTTATTTTTAGTAGCAAATATAATGAAAGTTCTAGACTGTACCCAAACTGTGTTGATATAGTTACTTTATTTTTAGTAGCAAATATAATGAAAGTTCTAGACTGTACCCAAACTATGTTGATATAGTTACTTTATTTTTAGTAGCAAATATAATGAAAGTTCTAGACTGTACCCAAACTGTGTTGATATAGTTACTTTATTTTTAGTAGCAAATATAATGAAAGTTCTAGACTGTACCCAAACTATGTTGATATAGTTACTTTATTTTTAGTAGCAAATATAATGAAAGTTCTAGACTGTACCCAAACTGTGTTGATATAGTTACTTTATTTTTAGTAGCAAATATAATGAAAGTTCTAGACTGTACCCAAACTATGTTGATATAGTTACTTTATTTTTAGTAGCAAATATAATGAAAGTTCTAGACTGTACCCAAACTGTGTTGATATAGTTACTTTATTTTTAGTAGCAAATATAATGAAAGTTCTAGACTGTACCCAAACTATGTTGATATAGTTACTTTATTTTTAGTAGCAAATATAATGAAAGTTCTAGACTGTACCCAAACTGTGTTGATATAGTTACTTTATTTTTAATAGCAAATATAATGTTATTCTCGCTCTCAGTAATTTTTAGTAGCTAATATAATGAAAGTTCTAGACTGTACCCAAACTATGTTGATATAGTTACTTTATTTTTAATAGCAAATATAATGTTATTCTCGCTCTCAGTAATTTTTAGTAGCTAATATAATGAAAGTTCTAGACTGTACCCAAACTATGTTGATATAGTTACTTTATTTTTAGTAGCAAATATAATGAAAGTTCTAGACTGTACCCAAACTATGTTTTGATAGTTACTTTATTTTTAGTAGCAAATATAATGAAAGTTCTAGACTGTACCCAAACTGTGTTGATATAGTTACTTTATTTTTAGTAGCAAATATAATGAAAGTTCTAGACTGTACCCAAACTATGTTGATATAGTTACTTTATTTTTAGTAGCAAATATAATGAAAGTTCTAGACTGTACCCAAACTATGTTGATATAGTTACTTTATTTTTAGTAGCAAATATAATGAAAGTTCTAGACTGTACCCAAACTATGTTGATATAGTTACTTTATTTTTAGTAGCAAATATAATGAAAGTTCTAGACTGTACCCAAACTGTGTTGATATAGTTACTTTATTTTTAGTAGCAAATATAATGAAAGTTCTAGACTGTACCCAAACTATGTTGATATAGTTACTTTATTTTTAGTAGCAAATATAATGAAAGTTCTAGACTGTACCCAAACTATGTTTTGATAGTTACTTTATTTTTAGTAGCAAATATAATGAAAGTTCTAGACTGTACCCAAACTGTGTTGATATAGTTACTTTATTTTTAGTAGCAAATATAATGAAAGTTCTAGACTGTACCCAAACTATGTTGATATAGTTACTTTATTTTTAGTAGCAAATATAATGAAAGTTCTAGACTGTACCCAAACTATGTTGATATAGTTACTTTATTTTTAGTAGCAAATATAATGAAAGTTCTAGACTGTACCCAAACTATGTTGATATAGTTACTTTATTTTTAGTAGCAAATATAATGAAAGTTCTAGACTGTACCCAAACTATGTTTTGATAGTTACTTTATTTTTAGTAGCAAATATAATGAAAGTTCTAGACTGTACCCAAACTGTGTTGATATAGTTACTTTATTTTTAGTAGCAAATATAATGAAAGTTCTAGACTGTACCCAAACTATGTTGATATAGTTACTTTATTTTTAGTAGCAAATATAATGAAAGTTCTAGACTGTACCCAAACTATGTTGATATAGTTACTTTATTTTTAGTAGCAAATATAATGAAAGTTCTAGACTGTACCCAAACTATGTTTTGATAGTTACTTTATTTTTAGTAGCAAATATAATGAAAGTTCTAGACTGTACCCAAACTGTGTTGATATAGTTACTTTATTTTTAGTAGCAAATATAATGAAAGTTCTAGACTGTACCCAAACTATGTTGATATAGTTACTTTATTTTTAGTAGCAAATATAATGAAAGTTCTAGACTGTACCCAAACTATGTTGATATAGTTACTTTATTTTTAGTAGCAAATATAATGAAAGTTCTAGACTGTACCCAAACTATGTTGATATAGTTACTTTATTTTTAGTAGCAAATATAATGAAAGTTCTAGACTGTACCCAAACTATGTTTTGATAGTTACTTTATTTTTAGTAGCAAATATAATGAAAGTTCTAGACTGTACCCAAACTGTGTTGATATAGTTACTTTATTTTTAGTAGCAAATATAATGAAAGTTCTAGACTGTACCCAAACTGTGTTGATATAGTTACTTTATTTTTAGTAGCAAATATAATGAAAGTTCTAGACTGTACCCAAACTATGTTGATATAGTTACTTTATTTTTAGTAGCAAATATAATGAAAGTTCTAGACTGTACCCAAACTGTGTTGATATAGTTACTTTATTTTTAGTAGCAAATATAATGAAAGTTCTAGACTGTACCCAAACTGTGTTGATATAGTTACTTTATTTTTAGTAGCAAATATAATGAAAGTTCTAGACTGTACCCAAACTATGTTGATATAGTTACTTTATTTTTAGTAGCAAATATAATGAAAGTTCTAGACTGTACCCAAACTATGTTGATATAGTTACTTTATTTTTAGTAGCAAATATAATGAAAGTTCTAGACTGTACCCAAACTATGTTGATATAGTTACTTTATTTTTAGTAGCAAATATAATGAAAGTTCTAGACTGTACCCAAACTATGTTGATATAGTTACTTTATTTTTAGTAGCAAATATAATGAAAGTTCTAGACTGTAACCAAACTGTGTTGATATAGTTACTTTATTTTTAGTAGCAAATATAATGAAAGTTCTAGACTGTACCCAAACTGTGTTGATATAGTTACTTTATTTTTAATAGCAAATATAATGAAAGTTCTAGACTGTAACCAAACTGTGTTGATATAGTTACTTTATTTTTAGTAGCAAATATAATGTTATTCTCGCTCTCAGTAATTTTTAGTAGCAAATATAATGAAAGTTCTAGACTGTACCCAAACTGTGTTGATATAGTTACTTTATTTTTAGTAGCAAATATAATGTTATTCTCGCTCTCAGTAATTTTTAGTAGCAAATATAATGAAAGTTCTAGACTGTACCCAAACTGTGTTGATATAGTTACTTTATTTTTAGTAGCAAATATAATGTTATTCTCGCTCTCAGTAATTTTTAGTAGCAAATATAATGAAAGTTCTAGACTGTACCCAAACTATGTTGATATAGTTACTTTATTTTTAGTAGCAAATATAATGAAAGTTCTAGACTGTACCCAAACTGTGTTGATATAGTTACTTTATTTTTAGTAGCAAATATAATGAAAGTTCTAGACTGTACCCAAACTATGTTTTGATAGTTACTTTATTTTTAGTAGCAAATATAATGAAAGTTCTAGACTGTACCCAAACTGTGTTGATATAGTTACTTTATTTTTAGTAGCAAATATAATGAAAGTTCTAGACTGTACCCAAACTGTGTTGATATAGTTACTTTATTTTTAGTAGCAAATATAATGAAAGTTCTAGACTGTACCCAAACTGTGTTGATATAGTTACTTTATTTTTAGTAGCAAATATAATGTTATTCTCGCTCTCAGTAATTTTTAGTAGCAAATATAATGAAAGTTCTAGACTGTACCCAAACTGTGTTGATATAGTTACTTTATTTTTAGTAGCAAATATAATGAAAGTTCTAGACTGTAACCAAACTATGTTGATATAGTTACTTTATTTTTAGTAGCAAATATAATGAAAGTTCTAGACTGTACCCAAACTGTGTTGATATAGTTACTTTATTTTTAGTAGCAAATATAATGTTATTCTCGCTCTCAGTAATTTTTAGTAGCAAATATAATGAAAGTTCTAGACTGTACCCAAACTATGTTGATATAGTTACTTTATTTTTAGTAGCAAATATAATGAAAGTTCTAGACTGTACCCAAACTATGTTGATATAGTTACTTTATTTTTAGTAGCAAATATAATGAAAGTTCTAGACTGTAACCAAACTATGTTGATATAGTTACTTTATTTTTAGTAGCAAATATAATGAAAGTTCTAGACTGTAACCAAACTATGTTGATATAGTTACTTTATTTTTAGTAGCAAATATAATGAAAGTTCTAGACTGTAACCAAACTATGTTGATATAGTTACTTTATTTTTAGTAGCAAATATAATGAAAGTTCTAGACTGTAACCAAACTATGTTGATATAGTTACTTTATTTTTAGTAGCAAATATAATGTTATTCTCGCTCTCAGTAATTTTTAGTAGCAAATATAATGAAAGTTCTAGACTGTACCCAAACTATGTTGATATAGTTACTTTATTTTTAGTAGCAAATATAATGAAAGTTCTAGACTGTAACCAAACTATGTTGATATAGTTACTTTATTTTTAGTAGCAAATATAATGAAAGTTCTAGACTGTACCCAAACTGTGTTGATATAGTTACTTTATTTTTAGTAGCAAATATAATGAAAGTTCTAGACTGTACCCAAACTGTGTTGATATAGTTACTTTATTTTTAGTAGCAAATATAATGAAAGTTCTAGACTGTACCCAAACTGTGTTGATATAGTTACTTTATTTTTAGTAGCAAATATAATGAAAGTTCTAGACTGTACCCAAACTGTGTTGATATAGTTACTTTATTTTTAGTAGCAAATATAATGAAAGTTCTAGACTGTACCCAAACTGTGTTGATATAGTTACTTTATTTTTAGTAGCAAATATAATGAAAGTTCTAGACTGTACCCAAACTGTGTTGATATAGTTACTTTATTTTTAGTAGCAAATATAATGAAAGTTCTAGACTGTACCCAAACTGTGTTGATATAGTTACTTTATTTTTAGTAGCAAATATAATGAAAGTTCTAGACTGTACCCAAACTGTGTTGATATAGTTACTTTATTTTTAGTAGCAAATATAATGAAAGTTCTAGACTGTACCCAAACTGTGTTGATATAGTTACTTTATTTTTAGTAGCAAATATAATGAAAGTTCTAGACTGTACCCAAACTGTGTTGATATAGTTACTTTATTTTTAGTAGCAAATATAATGAAAGTTCTAGACTGTACCCAAACTGTGTTGATATAGTTACTTTATTTTTAGTAGCAAATATAATGAAAGTTCTAGACTGTACCCAAACTGTGTTGATATAGTTACTTTATTTTTAGTAGCAAATATAATGAAAGTTCTAGACTGTACCCAAACTGTGTTGATATAGTTACTTTATTTTTAGTAGCAAATATAATGAAAGTTCTAGACTGTACCCAAACTGTGTTGATATAGTTACTTTATTTTTAGTAGCAAATATAATGAAAGTTCTAGACTGTACCCAAACTGTGTTGATATAGTTACTTTATTTTTAGTAGCAAATATAATGAAAGTTCTAGACTGTACCCAAACTGTGTTGATATAGTTACTTTATTTTTAGTAGCAAATATAATGAAAGTTCTAGACTGTACCCAAACTGTGTTGATATAGTTACTTTATTTTTAGTAGCAAATATAATGAAAGTTCTAGACTGTACCCAAACTGTGTTGATATAGTTACTTTATTTTTAGTAGCAAATATAATGAAAGTTCTAGACTGTACCCAAACTGTGTTGATATAGTTACTTTATTTTTAGTAGCAAATATAATGAAAGTTCTAGACTGTACCCAAACTGTGTTGATATAGTTACTTTATTTTTAGTAGCAAATATAATGAAAGTTCTAGACTGTACCCAAACTGTGTTGATATAGTTACTTTATTTTTAGTAGCAAATATAATGAAAGTTCTAGACTGTACCCAAACTGTGTTGATATAGTTACTTTATTTTTAGTAGCAAATATAATGAAAGTTCTAGACTGTACCCAAACTATGTTGATATAGTTACTTTATTTTTAGTAGCAAATATAATGTTATTCTCGCTCTCGGTAATTTTTAGTAGCAAATATAATGAAAGTTCTAGACTGTACCCAAACTGTGTTGATATAGTTACTTTATTTTTAGTAGCAAATATAATGAAAGTTCTAGACTGTACCCAAACTGTGTTGATATAGTTACTTTATTTTTAGTAGCAAATATAATGAAAGTTCTAGACTGTACCCAAACTGTGTTGATATAGTTACTTTATTTTTAGTAGCAAATATAATGAAAGTTCTAGACTGTACCCAAACTATGTTGATATAGTTACTTTATTTTTAGTAGCAAATATAATGTTATTCTCGCTCTCGGTAATTTTTAGTAGCAAATATAATGAAAGTTCTAGACTGTACCCAAACTATGTTGATATAGTTACTTTATTTTTAGTAGCAAATATAATGAAAGTTCTAGACTGTACCCAAACTGTGTTGATATAGTTACTTTATTTTTAGTAGCAAATATAATGAAAGTTCTAGACTGTACCCAAACTGTGTTGATATAGTTACTTTATTTTTAGTAGCAAATATAATGTTATTCTCGCTCTCAGTAATTTTTAGTAGCAAATATAATGAAAGTTCTAGACTGTACCCAAACTGTGTTGATATAGTTACTTTATTTTTAGTAGCAAATATAATGTTATTCTCGCTCTCAGTAATTTTTAGTAGCAAATATAATGAAAGTTCTAGACTGTACCCAAACTGTGTTGATATAGTTACTTTATTTTTAGTAGCAAATATAATGTTATTCTCGCTCTCAGTAATTTTTAGTAGCAAATATAATGAAAGTTCTAGACTGTACCCAAACTATGTTGATATAGTTACTTTATTTTTAGTAGCAAATATAATGTTATTCTCGCTCTCAGTAATTTTTAGTAGCAAATATAATGAAAGTTCTAGACTGTACCCAAACTATGTTGATATAGTTACTTTATTTTTAGTAGCAAATATAATGAAAGTTCTAGACTGTACCCAAACTATGTTGATATAGTTACTTTATTTTTAGTAGCAAATATAATGAAAGTTCTAGACTGTACCCAAACTATGTTGATATAGTTACTTTATTTTTAGTAGCAAATATAATGAAAGTTCTAGACTGTACCCAAACTGTGTTGATATAGTTACTTTATTTTTAGTAGCAAATATAATGAAAGTTCTAGACTGTACCCAAACTGTGTTGATATAGTTACTTTATTTTTAGTAGCAAATATAATGTTATTCTCGCTCTCAGTAATTTTTAGTAGCAAATATAATGAAAGTTCTAGACTGTACCCAAACTATGTTGATATAGTTACTTTATTTTTAGTAGCAAATATAATGAAAGTTCTAGACTGTACCCAAACTGTGTTGATATAGTTACTTTATTTTTAGTAGCAAATATAATGAAAGTTCTAGACTGTACCCAAACTGTGTTGATATAGTTACTTTATTTTTAGTAGCAAATATAATGAAAGTTCTAGACTGTACCCAAACTGTGTTGATATAGTTACTTTATTTTTAGTAGCAAATATAATGAAAGTTCTAGACTGTACCCAAACTATGTTGATATAGTTACTTTATTTTTAGTAGCAAATATAATGAAAGTTCTAGACTGTACCCAAACTATGTTGATATAGTTACTTTATTTTTAGTAGCAAATATAATGAAAGTTCTAGACTGTACCCAAACTATGTTGATATAGTTACTTTATTTTTAGTAGCAAATATAATGAAAGTTCTAGACTGTACCCAAACTGTGTTGATATAGTTACTTTATTTTTAGTAGCAAATATAATGAAAGTTCTAGACTGTACCCAAACTGTGTTGATATAGTTACTTTATTTTTAGTAGCAAATATAATGTTATTCTCGCTCTCAGTAATTTTTAGTAGCAAATATAATGAAAGTTCTAGACTGTACCCAAACTATGTTGATATAGTTACTTTATTTTTAGTAGCAAATATAATGAAAGTTCTAGACTGTACCCAAACTGTGTTGATATAGTTACTTTATTTTTAGTAGCAAATATAATGAAAGTTCTAGACTGTACCCAAACTGTGTTGATATAGTTACTTTATTTTTAGTAGCAAATATAATGAAAGTTCTAGACTGTACCCAAACTGTGTTGATATAGTTACTTTATTTTTAGTAGCAAATATAATGAAAGTTCTAGACTGTACCCAAACTATGTTGATATAGTTACTTTATTTTTAGTAGCAAATATAATGAAAGTTCTAGACTGTACCCAAACTATGTTGATATAGTTACTTTATTTTTAGTAGCAAATATAATGAAAGTTCTAGACTGTACCCAAACTGTGTTGATATAGTTACTTTATTTTTAATAGCAAATATAATGAAAGTTCTAGACTGTACCCAAACTATGTTGATATAGTTACTTTATTTTTAGTAGCAAATATAATGTTATTCTCGCTCTCAGTAATTTTTAGTAGCAAATATAATGAAAGTTCTAGACTGTACCCAAACTGTGTTGATATAGTTACTTTATTTTTAGTAGCAAATATAATGAAAGTTCTAGACTGTACCCAAACTATGTTGATATAGTTACTTTATTTTTAGTAGCAAATATAATGTTATTCTCGCTCTCAGTAATTTTTAGTAGCAAATATAATGAAAGTTCTAGACTGTACCCAAACTGTGTTGATATAGTTACTTTATTTTTAGTAGCTAATATAATGAAAGTTCTAGACTGTACCCAAACTGTGTTGATATAGTTACTTTATTTTTAGTAGCAAATATAATGAAAGTTCTAGACTGTAACCAAACTGTGTTGATATAGTTACTTTATTTTTAGTAGCAAATATAATGAAAGTTCTAGACTGTACCCAAACTGTGTTGATATAGTTACTTTATTTTTAGTAGCAAATATAATGAAAGTTCTAGACTGTACCCAAACTGTGTTGATATAGTTACTTTATTTTTAGTAGCAAATATAATGAAAGTTCTAGACTGTAACCAAACTGTGTTGATATAGTTACTTTATTTTTAGTAGCAAATATAATGAAAGTTCTAGACTGTACCCAAACTGTGTTGATATAGTTACTTTATTTTTAGTAGCAAATATAATGAAAGTTCTAGACTGTAACCAAACTGTGTTGATATAGTTACTTTATTTTTAGTAGCAAATATAATGAAAGTTCTAGACTGTACCCAAACTGTGTTGATATAGTTACTTTATTTTTAGTAGCTAATATAATGAAAGTTCTAGACTGTACCCAAACTGTGTTGATATAGTTACTTTATTTTTAGTAGCTAATATAATGTTATTCTCGCTCTCAGTAATTTTTAGTAGCAAATATAATGAAAGTTCTAGACTGTACCCAAACTGTGTTGATATAGTTACTTTATTTTTAGTAGCTAATATAATGTTATTCTCGCTCTCAGTAATTTTTAGTAGCAAATATAATGAAAGTTCTAGACTGTACCCAAACTGTGTTGATATAGTTACTTTATTTTTAGTAGCTAATATAATGAAAGTTCTAGACTGTACCCAAACTGTGTTGATATAGTTACTTTATTTTTAGTAGCAAATATAATGAAAGTTCTAGACTGTAACCAAACTATGTTGATATAGTTACTTTATTTTTAGTAGCTAATATAATGAAAGTTCTAGACTGTACCCAAACTATGTTGATATAGTTACTTTATTTTTAGTAGCAAATATAATGAAAGTTCTAGACTGTACCCAAACTGTGTTGATATAGTTACTTTATTTTTAGTAGCTAATATAATGAAAGTTCTAGACTGTACCCAAACTATGTTGATATAGTTACTTTATTTTTAGTAGCAAATATAATGTTATTCTCGCTCTCAGTAATTTTTAGTAGCAAATATAATGAAAGTTCTAGACTGTACCCAAACTATGTTGATATAGTTACTTTATTTTTAGTAGCAAATATAATGTTATTCTCGCTCTCAGTAATTTTTAGTAGCAAATATAATGAAAGTTCTAGACTGTACCCAAACTATGTTGATATAGTTACTTTATTTTTAGTAGCAAATATAATGAAAGTTCTAGACTGTACCCAAACTATGTTGATATAGTTACTTTATTTTTAGTAGCAAATATAATGAAAGTTCTAGACTGTACCCAAACTATGTTGATATAGTTACTTTATTTTTAGTAGCAAATATAATGTTATTCTCGCTCTCAGTAATTTTTAGTAGCAAATATAATGAAAGTTCTAGACTGTACCCAAACTATGTTGATATAGTTACTTTATTTTTAGTAGCAAATATAATGTTATTCTCGCTCTCAGTAATTTTTAGTAGCAAATATAATGAAAGTTCTAGACTGTACCCAAACTATGTTGATATAGTTACTTTATTTTTAGTAGCAAATATAATGAAAGTTCTAGACTGTACCCAAACTATGTTGATATAGTTACTTTATTTTTAGTAGCAAATATAATGAAAGTTCTAGACTGTACCCAAACTGTGTTGATATAGTTACTTTATTTTTAGTAGCAAATATAATGAAAGTTCTAGACTGTACCCAAACTGTGTTGATATAGTTACTTTATTTTTAGTAGCAAATATAATGAAAGTTCTAGACTGTACCCAAACTATGTTGATATAGTTACTTTATTTTTAGTAGCAAATATAATGAAAGTTCTAGACTGTACCCAAACTATGTTGATATAGTTACTTTATTTTTAACAGCAAATATAATGAAAGTTCTAGACTGTACCCAAACTGTGTTGATATAGTTACTTTATTTTTAACAGCAAATATAATGAAAGTTCTAGACTGTACCCAAACTATGTTGATATAGTTACTTTATTTTTAGTAGCAAATATAATGAAAGTTCTAGACTGTACCCAAACTGTGTTGATATAGTTACTTTATTTTTAGTAGCAAATATAATGTTATTCTCGCTCTCAGTAATTTTTAGTAGCAAATATAATGAAAGTTCTAGACTGTACCCAAACTATGTTGATATAGTTACTTTATTTTTAGTAGCAAATATAATGAAAGTTCTAGACTGTACCCAAACTGTGTTGATATAGTTACTTTATTTTTAGTAGCAAATATAATGTTATTCTCGCTCTCAGTAATTTTTAGTAGCAAATATAATGAAAGTTCTAGACTGTACCCAAACTATGTTGATATAGTTACTTTATTTTTAGTAGCAAATATAATGTTATTCTCGCTCTCAGTAATTTTTAGTAGCAAATATAATGAAAGTTCTAGACTGTACCCAAACTATGTTGATATAGTTACTTTATTTTTAGTAGCAAATATAATGAAAGTTCTAGACTGTACCCAAACTGTGTTGATATAGTTACTTTATTTTTAACAGCAAATATAATGAAAGTTCTAGACTGTACCCAAACTATGTTGATATAGTTACTTTATTTTTAGTAGCAAATATAATGAAAGTTCTAGACTGTACCCAAACTGTGTTGATATAGTTACTTTATTTTTAGTAGCAAATATAATGAAAGTTCTAGACTGTACCCAAACTATGTTGATATAGTTACTTTATTTTTAGTAGCAAATATAATGAAAGTTCTAGACTGTACCCAAACTGTGTTGATATAGTTACTTTATTTTTAACAGCAAATATAATGAAAGTTCTAGACTGTACCCAAACTATGTTGATATAGTTACTTTATTTTTAGTAGCAAATATAATGAAAGTTCTAGACTGTACCCAAACTGTGTTGATATAGTTACTTTATTTTTAACAGCAAATATAATGAAAGTTCTAGACTGTACCCAAACTATGTTGATATAGTTACTTTATTTTTAGTAGCAAATATAATGAAAGTTCTAGACTGTACCCAAACTGTGTTGATATAGTTACTTTATTTTTAGTAGCAAATATAATGAAAGTTCTAGACTGTACCCAAACTGTGTTGATATAGTTACTTTATTTTTAGTAGCAAATATAATGTTATTCTCGCTCTCAGTAATTTTTAGTAGCAAATATAATGAAAGTTCTAGACTGTACCCAAACTGTGTTGATATAGTTACTTTATTTTTAACAGCAAATATAATGAAAGTTCTAGACTGTACCCAAACTGTGTTGATATAGTTACTTTATTTTTAACAGCAAATATAATGAAAGTTCTAGACTGTACCCAAACTATGTTGATATAGTTACTTTATTTTTAGTAGCAAATATAATGAAAGTTCTAGACTGTACCCAAACTATGTTGATATAGTTACTTTATTTTTAACAGCAAATATAATGAAAGTTCTAGACTGTACCCAAACTGTGTTGATATAGTTACTTTATTTTTAACAGCAAATATAATGAAAGTTCTAGACTGTACCCAAACTATGTTGATATAGTTACTTTATTTTTAGTAGCAAATATAATGAAAGTTCTAGACTGTACCCAAACTATGTTGATATAGTTACTTTATTTTTAACAGCAAATATAATGAAAGTTCTAGACTGTACCCAAACTGTGTTGATATAGTTACTTTATTTTTAACAGCAAATATAATGAAAGTTCTAGACTGTACCCAAACTATGTTGATATAGTTACTTTATTTTTAACAGCAAATATAATGAAAGTTCTAGACTGTACCCAAACTATGTTGATATAGTTACTTTATTTTTAACAGCAAATATAATGAAAGTTCTAGACTGTACCCAAACTGTGTTGATATAGTTACTTTATTTTTAACAGCAAATATAATGAAAGTTCTAGACTGTACCCAAACTATGTTGATATAGTTACTTTATTTTTAGTAGCAAATATAATGAAAGTTCTAGACTGTACCCAAACTGTGTTGATATAGTTACTTTATTTTTAGTAGCAAATATAATGAAAGTTCTAGACTGTACCCAAACTATGTTGATATAGTTACTTTATTTTTAGTAGCAAATATAATGTTATTCTCGCTCTCGGTTATTTTTAGTAGCAAATATAATGAAAGTTCTAGACTGTACCCAAACTATGTTGATATAGTTACTTTATTTTTAGTAGCAAATATAATGTTATTCTCGCTCTCGGTAATTTTTAGTAGCAAATATAATGAAAGTTCTAGACTGTACCCAAACTGTGTTGATATAGTTACTTTATTTTTAGTAGCAAATATAATGTTATTCTCGCTCTCGGTTATTTTTAGTAGCAAATATAATGAAAGTTCTAGACTGTACCCAAACTGTGTTGATATAGTTACTTTATTTTTAGTAGCAAATATAATGAAAGTTCTAGACTGTACCCAAACTGTGTTGATATAGTTACTTTATTTTTAGTAGCAAATATAATGAAAGTTCTAGACTGTACCCAAACTATGTTGATATAGTTACTTTATTTTTAGTAGCAAATATAATGAAAGTTCTAGACTGTACCCAAACTGTGTTGATATAGTTACTTTATTTTTAGTAGCAAATATAATGTTATTCTCGCTCTCAGTAATTTTTAGTAGCAAATATAATGAAAGTTCTAGACTGTACCCAAACTGTGTTGATATAGTTACTTTATTTTTAGTAGCAAATATAATGAAAGTTCTAGACTGTACCCAAACTATGTTGATATAGTTACTTTATTTTTAGTAGCAAATATAATGAAAGTTCTAGACTGTACCCAAACTATGTTGATATAGTTACTTTATTTTTAGTAGCAAATATAATGAAAGTTCTAGACTGTACCCAAACTGTGTTGATATAGTTACTTTATTTTTAGTAGCAAATATAATGTTATTCTCGCTCTCAGTAATTTTTAGTAGCAAATATAATGAAAGTTCTAGACTGTACCCAAACTGTGTTGATATAGTTACTTTATTTTTAGTAGCAAATATAATGTTATTCTCGCTCTCAGTAATTTTTAGTAGCAAATATAATGAAAGTTCTAGACTGTACCCAAACTGTGTTGATATAGTTACTTTATTTTTAGTAGCAAATATAATGTTATTCTCGCTCTCAGTAATTTTTAGTAGCAAATATAATGAAAGTTCTAGACTGTACCCAAACTGTGTTGATATAGTTACTTTATTTTTAGTAGCAAATATAATGTTATTCTCGCTCTCAGTAATTTTTAGTAGCAAATATAATGAAAGTTCTAGACTGTACCCAAACTGTGTTGATATAGTTACTTTATTTTTAGTAGCAAATATAATGTTATTCTCGCTCTCAGTAATTTTTAGTAGCAAATATAATGAAAGTTCTAGACTGTACCCAAACTGTGTTGATATAGTTACTTTATTTTTAGTAGCAAATATAATGTTATTCTCGCTCTCAGTAATTTTTAGTAGCAAATATAATGAAAGTTCTAGACTGTACCCAAACTGTGTTGATATAGTTACTTTATTTTTAGTAGCAAATATAATGTTATTCTCGCTCTCAGTAATTTTTAGTAGCAAATATAATGAAAGTTCTAGACTGTACCCAAACTGTGTTGATATAGTTACTTTATTTTTAGTAGCAAATATAATGTTATTCTCGCTCTCAGTAATTTTTAGTAGCAAATATAATGAAAGTTCTAGACTGTACCCAAACTGTGTTGATATAGTTACTTTATTTTTAGTAGCAAATATAATGTTATTCTCGCTCTCAGTAATTTTTAGTAGCAAATATAATGAAAGTTCTAGACTGTACCCAAACTGTGTTGATATAGTTACTTTATTTTTAGTAGCAAATATAATGTTATTCTCGCTCTCGGTTATTTTTAGTAGCAAATATAATGAAAGTTCTAGACTGTACCCAAACTGTGTTGATATAGTTACTTTATTTTTAGTAGCAAATATAATGTTATTCTCGCTCTCAGTAATTTTTAGTAGCAAATATAATGAAAGTTCTAGACTGTACCCAAACTATGTTGATATAGTTACTTTATTTTTAGTAGCAAATATAATGTTATTCTCGCTCTCAGTAATTTTTAGTAGCAAATATAATGAAAGTTCTAGACTGTACCCAAACTATGTTGATATAGTTACTTTATTTTTAGTAGCAAATATAATGAAAGTTCTAGACTGTACCCAAACTGTGTTGATATAGTTACTTTATTTTTAACAGCAAATATAATGAAAGTTCTAGACTGTACCCAAACTGTGTTGATATAGTTACTTTATTTTTAACAGCAAATATAATGAAAGTTCTAGACTGTACCCAAACTGTGTTGATATAGTTACTTTATTTTTAGTAGCAAATATAATGAAAGTTCTAGACTGTACCCAAACTATGTTGATATAGTTACTTTATTTTTAGTAGCAAATATAATGAAAGTTCTAGACTGTACCCAAACTGTGTTGATATAGTTACTTTATTTTTAACAGCAAATATAATGAAAGTTCTAGACTGTACCCAAACTGTGTTGATATAGTTACTTTATTTTTAGTAGCAAATATAATGTTATTCTCGCTCTCAGTAATTTTTAGTAGCAAATATAATGAAAGTTCTAGACTGTACCCAAACTGTGTTGATATAGTTACTTTATTTTTAGTAGCAAATATAATGAAAGTTCTAGACTGTACCCAAACTGTGTTGATATAGTTACTTTATTTTTAACAGCAAATATAATGAAAGTTCTAGACTGTACCCAAACTGTGTTGATATAGTTACTTTATTTTTAGTAGCAAATATAATGTTATTCTCGCTCTCGGTAATTTTTAGTAGCAAATATAATGAAAGTTCTAGACTGTACCCAAACTGTGTTGATATAGTTACTTTATTTTTAGTAGCAAATATAATGAAAGTTCTAGACTGTACCCAAACTATGTTGATATAGTTACTTTATTTTTAGTAGCAAATATAATGTTATTCTCGCTCTCAGTAATTTTTAGTAGCAAATATAATGAAAGTTCTAGACTGTACCCAAACTGTGTTGATATAGTTACTTTATTTTTAGTAGCAAATATAATGAAAGTTCTAGACTGTACCCAAACTGTGTTGATATAGTTACTTTATTTTTAGTAGCAAATATAATGAAAGTTCTAGACTGTACCCAAACTATGTTGATATAGTTACTTTATTTTTAGTAGCAAATATAATGTTATTCTCGCTCTCGGTAATTTTTAGTAGCAAATATAATGAAAGTTCTAGACTGTACCCAAACTGTGTTGATATAGTTACTTTATTTTTAGTAGCAAATATAATGAAAGTTCTAGACTGTACCCAAACTATGTTGATATAGTTACTTTATTTTTAGTAGCAAATATAATGTTATTCTCGCTCTCAGTAATTTTTAGTAGCAAATATAATGAAAGTTCTAGACTGTACCCAAACTGTGTTGATATAGTTACTTTATTTTTAGTAGCAAATATAATGAAAGTTCTAGACTGTACCCAAACTGTGTTGATATAGTTACTTTATTTTTAACAGCAAATATAATGAAAGTTCTAGACTGTACCCAAACTGTGTTGATATAGTTACTTTATTTTTAGTAGCAAATATAATGTTATTCTCGCTCTCAGTAATTTTTAGTAGCAAATATAATGAAAGTTCTAGACTGTACCCAAACTGTGTTGATATAGTTACTTTATTTTTAGTAGCAAATATAATGAAAGTTCTAGACTGTACCCAAACTATGTTGATATAGTTACTTTATTTTTAGTAGCAAATATAATGTTATTCTCGCTCTCGGTAATTTTTAGTAGCAAATATAATGAAAGTTCTAGACTGTACCCAAACTGTGTTGATATAGTTACTTTATTTTTAGTAGCAAATATAATGAAAGTTCTAGACTGTACCCAAACTATGTTGATATAGTTACTTTATTTTTAGTAGCAAATATAATGTTATTCTCGCTCTCAGTAATTTTTAGTAGCAAATATAATGAAAGTTCTAGACTGTACCCAAACTGTGTTGATATAGTTACTTTATTTTTAGTAGCAAATATAATGTTATTCTCGCTCTCAGTAATTTTTAGTAGCAAATATAATGAAAGTTCTAGACTGTACCCAAACTATGTTGATATAGTTACTTTATTTTTAGTAGCAAATATAATGTTATTCTCGCTCTCGGTAATTTTTAGTAGCAAATATAATGAAAGTTCTAGACTGTACCCAAACTGTGTTGATATAGTTACTTTATTTTTAGTAGCAAATATAATGTTATTCTCGCTCTCAGTAATTTTTAGTAGCAAATATAATGAAAGTTCTAGACTGTACCCAAACTGTGTTGATATAGTTACTTTATTTTTAGTAGCAAATATAATGTTATTCTCGCTCTCAGTAATTTTTAGTAGCAAATATAATGAAAGTTCTAGACTGTACCCAAACTGTGTTGATATAGTTACTTTATTTTTAGTAGCAAATATAATGAAAGTTCTAGACTGTACCCAAACTATGTTGATATAGTTACTTTATTTTTAGTAGCAAATATAATGTTATTCTCGCTCTCGGTAATTTTTAGTAGCAAATATAATGAAAGTTCTAGACTGTACCCAAACTGTGTTGATATAGTTACTTTATTTTTAGTAGCAAATATAATGAAAGTTCTAGACTGTACCCAAACTGTGTTGATATAGTTACTTTATTTTTAGTAGCAAATATAATGAAAGTTCTAGACTGTACCCAAACTGTGTTGATATAGTTACTTTATTTTTAGTAGCAAATATAATGAAAGTTCTAGACTGTACCCAAACTATGTTGATATAGTTACTTTATTTTTAGTAGCAAATATAATGAAAGTTCTAGACTGTACCCAAACTATGTTGATATAGTTACTTTATTTTTAGTAGCAAATATAATGAAAGTTCTAGACTGTACCCAAACTATGTTGATATAGTTACTTTATTTTTAGTAGCAAATATAATGTTATTCTCGCTCTCGGTAATTTTTAGTAGCAAATATAATGAAAGTTCTAGACTGTACCCAAACTGTGTTGATATAGTTACTTTATTTTTAGTAGCAAATATAATGTTATTCTCGCTCTCAGTAATTTTTAGTAGCAAATATAATGAAAGTTCTAGACTGTACCCAAACTGTGTTGATATAGTTACTTTATTTTTAGTAGCAAATATAATGAAAGTTCTAGACTGTACCCAAACTATGTTGATATAGTTACTTTATTTTTAGTAGCAAATATAATGTTATTCTCGCTCTCAGTAATTTTTAGTAGCAAATATAATGAAAGTTCTAGACTGTACCCAAACTGTGTTGATATAGTTACTTTATTTTTAGTAGCAAATATAATGAAAGTTATAGACTGTACCCAAACTATGTTGATATAGTTACTTTATTTTTAGTAGCAAATATAATGAAAGTTATAGACTGTACCCAAACTATGTTGATATAGTTACTTTATTTTTAACAGCAAATATAATGAAAGTTCTAGACTGTACCCAAACTGTGTTGATATAGTTACTTTATTTTTAGTAGCAAATATAATGTTATTCTCGCTCTCAGTAATTTTTAGTAGCAAATATAATGAAAGTTCTAGACTGTACCCAAACTATGTTGATATAGTTACTTTATTTTTAGTAGCAAATATAATGAAAGTTCTAGACTGTACCCAAACTATGTTGATATAGTTACTTTATTTTTAGTAGCAAATATAATGTTATTCTCGCTCTCGGTAATTTTTAGTAGCAAATATAATGAAAGTTCTAGACTGTACCCAAACTGTGTTGATATAGTTACTTTATTTTTAGTAGCAAATATAATGAAAGTTCTAGACTGTACCCAAACTGTGTTGATATAGTTACTTTATTTTTAGTAGCAAATATAATGAAAGTTCTAGACTGTACCCAAACTGTGTTGATATAGTTACTTTATTTTTAGTAGCAAATATAATGAAAGTTCTAGACTGTACCCAAACTGTGTTGATATAGTTACTTTATTTTTAGTAGCAAATATAATGTTATTCTCGCTCTCGGTAATTTTTAGTAGCAAATATAATGAAAGTTCTAGACTGTACCCAAACTGTGTTGATATAGTTACTTTATTTTTAGTAGCAAATATAATGTTATTCTCGCTCTCAGTAATTTTTAGTAGCAAATATAATGAAAGTTCTAGACTGTACCCAAACTATGTTGATATAGTTACTTTATTTTTAGTAGCAAATATAATGTTATTCTCGCTCTCAGTAATTTTTAGTAGCAAATATAATGAAAGTTCTAGACTGTACCCAAACTGTGTTGATATAGTTACTTTATTTTTAGTAGCAAATATAATGAAAGTTCTAGACTGTACCCAAACTGTGTTGATATAGTTACTTTATTTTTAGTAGCAAATATAATGAAAGTTCTAGACTGTACCCAAACTATGTTGATATAGTTACTTTATTTTTAGTAGCAAATATAATGTTATTCTCGCTCTCAGTAATTTTTAGTAGCAAATATAATGAAAGTTCTAGACTGTACCCAAACTGTGTTGATATAGTTACTTTATTTTTAGTAGCAAATATAATGAAAGTTCTAGACTGTACCCAAACTATGTTGATATAGTTACTTTATTTTTAGTAGCAAATATAATGTTATTCTCGCTCTCGGTAATTTTTAGTAGCAAATATAATGAAAGTTCTAGACTGTACCCAAACTATGTTGATATAGTTACTTTATTTTTAGTAGCAAATATAATGAAAGTTCTAGACTGTACCCAAACTATGTTGATATAGTTACTTTATTTTTAGTAGCAAATATAATGAAAGTTCTAGACTGTACCCAAACTATGTTGATATAGTTACTTTATTTTTAGTAGCAAATATAATGAAAGTTCTAGACTGTACCCAAACTATGTTGATATAGTTACTTTATTTTTAGTAGCAAATATAATGAAAGTTCTAGACTGTACCCAAACTGTGTTGATATAGTTACTTTATTTTTAGTAGCAAATATAATGAAAGTTCTAGACTGTACCCAAACTATGTTGATATAGTTACTTTATTTTTAGTAGCAAATATAATGAAAGTTCTAGACTGTACCCAAACTATGTTGATATAGTTACTTTATTTTTAGTAGCAAATATAATGAAAGTTCTAGACTGTACCCAAACTGTGTTGATATAGTTACTTTATTTTTAGTAGCAAATATAATGAAAGTTCTAGACTGTACCCAAACTATGTTGATATAGTTACTTTATTTTTAGTAGCAAATATAATGAAAGTTCTAGACTGTACCCAAACTATGTTGATATAGTTACTTTATTTTTAGTAGCAAATATAATGAAAGTTCTAGACTGTACCCAAACTGTGTTGATATAGTTACTTTATTTTTAGTAGCAAATATAATGAAAGTTCTAGACTGTACCCAAACTATGTTGATATAGTTACTTTATTTTTAGTAGCAAATATAATGAAAGTTCTAGACTGTACCCAAACTATGTTGATATAGTTACTTTATTTTTAGTAGCAAATATAATGAAAGTTCTAGACTGTACCCAAACTGTGTTGATATAGTTACTTTATTTTTAGTAGCAAATATAATGAAAGTTCTAGACTGTACCCAAACTATGTTGATATAGTTACTTTATTTTTAGTAGCAAATATAATGTTATTCTCGCTCTCGGTAATTTTTAGTAGCAAATATAATGAAAGTTCTAGACTGTACCCAAACTATGTTGATATAGTTACTTTATTTTTAGTAGCAAATATAATGAAAGTTCTAGACTGTACCCAAACTATGTTGATATAGTTACTTTATTTTTAGTAGCAAATATAATGAAAGTTCTAGACTGTACCCAAACTATGTTGATATAGTTACTTTATTTTTAGTAGCAAATATAATGAAAGTTCTAGACTGTACCCAAACTATGTTGATATAGTTACTTTATTTTTAGTAGCAAATATAATGAAAGTTCTAGACTGTACCCAAACTATGTTGATATAGTTACTTTATTTTTAGTAGCAAATATAATGAAAGTTCTAGACTGTACCCAAACTATGTTGATATAGTTACTTTATTTTTAGTAGCAAATATAATGAAAGTTCTAGACTGTACCCAAACTGTGTTGATATAGTTACTTTATTTTTAGTAGCAAATATAATGAAAGTTCTAGACTGTAACCAAACTATGTTGATATAGTTACTTTATTTTTAGTAGCAAATATAATGAAAGTTCTAGACTGTACCCAAACTGTGTTGATATAGTTACTTTATTTTTAGTAGCAAATATAATGAAAGTTCTAGACTGTAACCAAACTGTGTTGATATAGTTACTTTATTTTTAGTAGCAAATATAATGAAAGTTCTAGACTGTAACCAAACTATGTTGATATAGTTACTTTATTTTTAGTAGCAAATATAATGAAAGTTCTAGACTGTACCCAAACTGTGTTGATATAGTTACTTTATTTTTAGTAGCAAATATAATGTTATTCTCGCTCTCGGTAATTTTTAGTAGCAAATATAATGAAAGTTCTAGACTGTACCCAAACTGTGTTGATATAGTTACTTTATTTTTAGTAGCAAATATAATGAAAGTTCTAGACTGTAACCAAACTGTGTTGATATAGTTACTTTATTTTTAGTAGCAAATATAATGTTATTCTCGCTCTCAGTAATTTTTAGTAGCAAATATAATGAAAGTTCTAGACTGTACCCAAACTATGTTGATATAGTTACTTTATTTTTAGTAGCAAATATAATGAAAGTTCTAGACTGTACCCAAACTGTGTTGATATAGTTACTTTATTTTTAGTAGCAAATATAATGAAAGTTCTAGACTGTACCCAAACTGTGTTGATATAGTTACTTTATTTTTAGTAGCAAATATAATGAAAGTTCTAGACTGTACCCAAACTATGTTGATATAGTTACTTTATTTTTAGTAGCAAATATAATGAAAGTTCTAGACTGTACCCAAACTATGTTGATATAGTTACTTTATTTTTAGTAGCAAATATAATGAAAGTTCTAGACTGTACCCAAACTATGTTGATATAGTTACTTTATTTTTAGTAGCAAATATAATGTTATTCTCGCTCTCAGTAATTTTTAGTAGCAAATATAATGAAAGTTCTAGACTGTACCCAAACTATGTTGATATAGTTACTTTATTTTTAGTAGCAAATATAATGAAAGTTCTAGACTGTACCCAAACTGTGTTGATATAGTTACTTTATTTTTAGTAGCAAATATAATGAAAGTTCTAGACTGTACCCAAACTGTGTTGATATAGTTACTTTATTTTTAGTAGCAAATATAATGAAAGTTCTAGACTGTACCCAAACTATGTTGATATAGTTACTTTATTTTTAGTAGCAAATATAATGAAAGTTCTAGACTGTACCCAAACTATGTTGATATAGTTACTTTATTTTTAGTAGCAAATATAATGAAAGTTCTAGACTGTACCCAAACTGTGTTGATATAGTTACTTTATTTTTAGTAGCAAATATAATGAAAGTTCTAGACTGTACCCAAACTGTGTTGATATAGTTACTTTATTTTTAGTAGCAAATATAATGAAAGTTCTAGACTGTACCCAAACTGTGTTGATATAGTTACTTTATTTTTAGTAGCAAATATAATGAAAGTTCTAGACTGTACCCAAACTATGTTGATATAGTTACTTTATTTTTAGTAGCAAATATAATGAAAGTTCTAGACTGTACCCAAACTATGTTGATATAGTTACTTTATTTTTAGTAGCAAATATAATGAAAGTTCTAGACTGTACCCAAACTGTGTTGATATAGTTACTTTATTTTTAGTAGCAAATATAATGAAAGTTCTAGACTGTACCCAAACTATGTTGATATAGTTACTTTATTTTTAGTAGCAAATATAATGTTATTCTCGCTCTCAGTAATTTTTAGTAGCAAATATAATGAAAGTTCTAGACTGTACCCAAACTATGTTGATATAGTTACTTTATTTTTAGTAGCAAATATAATGAAAGTTCTAGACTGTACCCAAACTATGTTGATATAGTTACTTTATTTTTAGTAGCAAATATAATGAAAGTTCTAGACTGTACCCAAACTATGTTGATATAGTTACTTTATTTTTAGTAGCAAATATAATGTTATTCTCGCTCTCGGTAATTTTTAGTAGCAAATATAATGAAAGTTCTAGACTGTACCCAAACTGTGTTGATATAGTTACTTTATTTTTAGTAGCAAATATAATGTTATTCTCGCTCTCGGTAATTTTTAGTAGCAAATATAATGAAAGTTCTAGACTGTACCCAAACTGTGTTGATATAGTTACTTTATTTTTAGTAGCAAATATAATGAAAGTTCTAGACTGTACCCAAACTATGTTGATATAGTTACTTTATTTTTAGTAGCAAATATAATGAAAGTTCTAGACTGTACCCAAACTGTGTTGATATAGTTACTTTATTTTTAGTAGCAAATATAATGTTATTCTCGCTCTCGGTAATTTTTAGTAGCAAATATAATGAAAGTTCTAGACTGTACCCAAACTGTGTTGATATAGTTACTTTATTTTTAGTAGCAAATATAATGAAAGTTCTAGACTGTACCCAAACTGTGTTGATATAGTTACTTTATTTTTAGTAGCAAATATAATGTTATTCTCGCTCTCGGTAATTTTTAGTAGCAAATATAATGAAAGTTCTAGACTGTACCCAAACTGTGTTGATATAGTTACTTTATTTTTAGTAGCAAATATAATGAAAGTTCTAGACTGTACCCAAACTATGTTGATATAGTTACTTTATTTTTAGTAGCAAATATAATGAAAGTTCTAGACTGTACCCAAACTGTGTTGATATAGTTACTTTATTTTTAGTAGCAAATATAATGTTATTCTCGCTCTCGGTAATTTTTAGTAGCAAATATAATGAAAGTTCTAGACTGTACCCAAACTGTGTTGATATAGTTACTTTATTTTTAGTAGCAAATATAATGAAAGTTCTAGACTGTACCCAAACTGTGTTGATATAGTTACTTTATTTTTAGTAGCAAATATAATGAAAGTTCTAGACTGTACCCAAACTATGTTGATATAGTTACTTTATTTTTAGTAGCAAATATAATGAAAGTTCTAGACTGTACCCAAACTATGTTGATATAGTTACTTTATTTTTAGTAGCAAATATAATGAAAGTTCTAGACTGTAACCAAACTATGTTGATATAGTTACTTTATTTTTAGTAGCAAATATAATGAAAGTTCTAGACTGTACCCAAACTGTGTTGATATAGTTACTTTATTTTTAGTAGCAAATATAATGAAAGTTCTAGACTGTAACCAAACTGTGTTGATATAGTTACTTTATTTTTAGTAGCAAATATAATGAAAGTTCTAGACTGTATCCAAACTATGTTGATATAGTTACTTTATTTTTAGTAGCAAATATAATGTTATTCTCGCTCTCGGTAATTTTTAGTAGCAAATATAATGAAAGTTCTAGACTGTAACCAAACTATGTTGATATAGTTACTTTATTTTTAGTAGCAAATATAATGTTATTCTCGCTCTCGGTAATTTTTAGTAGCAAATATAATGAAAGTTCTAGACTGTATCCAAACTATGTTGATATAGTTACTTTATTTTTAGTAGCAAATATAATGTTATTCTCGCTCTCGGTAATTTTTAGTAGCAAATATAATGAAAGTTCTAGACTGTAACCAAACTATGTTGATATAGTTACTTTATTTTTAGTAGCAAATATAATGAAAGTTCTAGACTGTAACCAAACTATGTTGATATAGTTACTTTATTTTTAGTAGCAAATATAATGTTATTCTCGCTCTCGGTAATTTTTAGTAGCAAATATAATGAAAGTTCTAGACTGTATCCAAACTATGTTGATATAGTTACTTTATTTTTAGTAGCAAATATAATGAAAGTTCTAGACTGTAACCAAACTATGTTGATATAGTTACTTTATTTTTAGTAGCAAATATAATGTTATTCTCGCTCTCGGTAATTTTTAGTAGCAAATATAATGAAAGTTCTAGACTGTATCCAAACTATGTTGATATAGTTACTTTATTTTTAGTAGCAAATATAATGTTATTCTCGCTCTCGGTAATTTTTAGTAGCAAATATAATGAAAGTTCTAGACTGTAACCAAACTATGTTGATATAGTTACTTTATTTTTAGTAGCAAATATAATGTTATTCTCGCTCTCGGTAATTTTTAGTAGCAAATATAATGAAAGTTCTAGACTGTAACCAAACTATGTTGATATAGTTACTTTATTTTTAATAGCAAATATAATGAAAGTTCTAGACTGTACCCAAACTATGTTGATATAGTTACTTTATTTTTAGTAGCAAATATAATGAAAGTTCTAGACTGTATCCAAACTATGTTGATATAGTTACTTTATTTTTAGTAGCAAATATAATGTTATTCTCGCTCTCGGTAATTTTTAGTAGCAAATATAATGAAAGTTCTAGACTGTACCCAAACTGTGTTGATATAGTTACTTTATTTTTAGTAGCAAATATAATGAAAGTTCTAGACTGTATCCAAACTATGTTGATATAGTTACTTTATTTTTAGTAGCAAATATAATGTTATTCTCGCTCTCGGTAATTTTTAGTAGCAAATATAATGAAAGTTCTAGACTGTAACCAAACTGTGTTGATATAGTTACTTTATTTTTAGTAGCAAATATAATGAAAGTTCTAGACTGTACCCAAACTATGTTGATATAGTTACTTTATTTTTAGTAGCAAATATAATGTTATTCTCGCTCTCGGTAATTTTTAGTAGCAAATATAATGAAAGTTCTAGACTGTACCCAAACTGTGTTGATATAGTTACTTTATTTTTAGTAGCAAATATAATGAAAGTTCTAGACTGTACCCAAACTATGTTGATATAGTTACTTTATTTTTAGTAGCAAATATAATGAAAGTTCTAGACTGTAACCAAACTGTGTTGATATAGTTACTTTATTTTTAGTAGCAAATATAATGTTATTCTCGCTCTCGGTAATTTTTAGTAGCAAATATAATGAAAGTTCTAGACTGTACCCAAACTATGTTGATATAGTTACTTTATTTTTAGTAGCAAATATAATGAAAGTTCTAGACTGTATCCAAACTATGTTGATATAATTACTTTATTTTTAGTAGCAAATATAATGTTATTCTCGCTCTCGGTAATTTTTAGTAGCAAATATAATGAAAGTTCTAGACTGTACCCAAACTATGTTGATATAGTTACTTTATTTTTAGTAGCAAATATAATGAAAGTTCTAGACTGTATCCAAACTATGTTGATATAATTACTTTATTTTTAGTAGCAAATATAATGTTATTCTCGCTCTCGGTAATTTTTAGTAGCAAATATAATGAAAGTTCTAGACTGTAACCAAACTGTGTTGATATAGTTACTTTATTTTTAGTAGCAAATATAATGAAAGTTCTAGACTGTACCCAAACTATGTTGATATAGTTACTTTATTTTTAGTAGCTAATATAATGAAAGTTCTAGACTGTAACCAAACTGTGTTGATATAGTTACTTTATTTTTAGTAGCAAATATAATGTTATTCTCGCTCTCGGTAATTTTTAGTAGCAAATATAATGAAAGTTCTAGACTGTACCCAAACTATGTTGATATAGTTACTTTATTTTTAGTAGCTAATATAATGAAAGTTCTAGACTGTAACCAAACTGTGTTGATATAGTTACTTTATTTTTAGTAGCAAATATAATGAAAGTTCTAGACTGTACCCAAACTATGTTGATATAGTTACTTTATTTTTAGTAGCAAATATAATGTTATTCTCGCTCTCGGTAATTTTTAGTAGCAAATATAATGAAAGTTCTAGACTGTACCCAAACTGTGTTGATATAGTTACTTTATTTTTAGTAGCAAATATAATGAAAGTTCTAGACTGTACCCAAACTATGTTGATATAGTTACTTTATTTTTAGTAGCAAATATAATGAAAGTTCTAGACTGTACCCAAACTGTGTTGATATAGTTACTTTATTTTTAGTAGCAAATATAATGTTATTCTTGCTCTCGGTAATTTTTAGTAGCAAATATAATGAAAGTTCTAGACTGTACCCAAACTGTGTTGATATAGTTACTTTATTTTTAGTAGCAAATATAATGAAAGTTCTAGACTGTACCCAAACTATGTTGATATAGTTACTTTATTTTTAGTAGCAAATATAATGAAAGTTCTAGACTGTACCCAAACTGTGTTGATATAGTTACTTTATTTTTAGTAGCAAATATAATGTTATTCTCGCTCTCGGTAATTTTTAGTAGCAAATATAATGAAAGTTCTAGACTGTAACCAAACTATGTTGATATAGTTACTTTATTTTTAGTAGCAAATATAATGAAAGTTCTAGACTGTAACCAAACTGTGTTGATATAGTTACTTTATTTTTAGTAGCAAATATAATGAAAGTTCTAGACTGTAACCAAACTGTGTTGATATAGTTACTTTATTTTTACTAGCAAATATAATGAAAGTTCTAGACTGTACCCAAACTGTGTTGATATAGTTACTTTATTTTTAGTAGCAAATATAATGTTATTCTCGCTCTCGGTAATTTTTAGTAGCAAATATAATGAAAGTTCTAGACTGTACCCAAACTGTGTTGATATAGTTACTTTATTTTTAGTAGCAAATATAATGTTATTCTCGCTCTCGGTAATTTTTAGTAGCAAATATAATGAAAGTTCTAGACTGTACCCAAACTGTGTTGATATAGTTACTTTATTTTTAGTAGCAAATATAATGTTATTCTCGCTCTCGGTAATTTTTAGTAGCAAATATAATGAAAGTTCTAGACTGTACCCAAACTGTGTTGATATAGTTACTTTATTTTTAGTAGCAAATATAATGAAAGTTCTAGACTGTACCCAAACTATGTTGATATAGTTACTTTATTTTTAGTAGCAAATATAATGTTATTCTCGCTCTCGGTAATTTTTAGTAGCAAATATAATGAAAGTTCTAGACTGTACCCAAACTGTGTTGATATAGTTACTTTATTTTTAGTAGCAAATATAATGAAAGTTCTAGACTGTACCCAAACTGTGTTGATATAGTTACTTTATTTTTAGTAGCAAATATAATGTTATTCTCGCTCTCGGTAATTTTTAGTAGCAAATATAATGAAAGTTCTAGACTGTACCCAAACTGTGTTGATATAGTTACT